>JAVXUP010002165.1:0-154764 GCA_033070095.1 Escallonia herrerae | reverse complement strand
GAAAAGTTGACCCCTGACTGGGTGATGTGTCGTGCAAAGTGGGTCCCTTAGCGGGTCCTGGGGTGCTACCAGAATAGGGTATGAACATAAGCCCCCTGCGTGTGGCGTGCGCGGAGGGGCAACCCGAGCGGGCGTCGCACGCATGAACGATGTGGTTAGAGCCCATCCTGCTGCGGGGGCCAGGGTCCCTGTTGATGGAGCCGGCGATGACGCTAAGCCCGTGTAGCAGTTTGATTGAGCCGGCGACGGCATAAGCCCGTCCCGCAGTTTGATTGAGCCGGCGATGGCGCTAGCCCGTGATGGCGCTCAGCCCATGCCGCAGTTTGATTGAGCCGGCGATGGCGCTAGCCCGTGATGGCGCTCAGCCCATGCCGCAGTTTGATTGAGCCGGCGACGGCACGAAGCCCGTCCCGCAGTTTGATTGAGCCGGCGATGGCGCTAGCCCGTGATGGCGCTCAGCCCATGCCGCAGTTTGATTGAGCCGGCGATGGCGCTAGCCCGTGATGGCGCTCAGCCCAGCCGCAGTTTGATTGAGCCGGCGACGGCATAAGCCCGTCCCGCAGTTTGATTGAGCCGGTGACGGCACAGCCCATCCCGCAGTTTGATTGAGCCGGCGATGGCGCTAGCCCGTGATGGCGCTCAGCCCATGCCGCAGTTTGATTGAGCCGGCGATGGCGCTAGCCCGTGATGGCGCTCAGCCCATGCCGCAGTTTGATTGAGCCGGCGACGGCATACAGCCCGTCCCGGCAGGGAGGGGTCCTCGTGCCGGAGCACTACGAGCGGAGCCCCCAGAATGCTGTACACTCTGGAGAGTGGGTCGAAGATCTTTCCACGCCCATGGCGGGGGCGCATGGTGTGGTGAACCGGGTGTTATGCCCGGAGGCTTGTAACATGGTCGTGGTGCATGGGCACGGCGACGATTGTCGCGGAGGTATACTTGGTGCCGGGGCCCGCATCATCAGCGTGGCGCAAGGGCGCGGCGACGACTGTCGCGGAGCAATACCTGGTGCCTGGATCATAAGCATGGCACAGGGCGCGGCGACGACTGTCGCGGAGCAATACTTGGTGCCTGGGGCATGCATCATAAGCATGGCGCCAGGGCGCGGCGACGACTGTCGCGGAGCAATACCTAGTGATGTCGTCATGGCAATTGTGCACGGTCGGTGACGAGCATCAAGTGACCATTGCCATTGAGCGCGCGTTGTAGAGAGTGCGATGAGTTGGCACGGGCGACGTGGATCGAGGAGACGGCACGCGGGCGACGGGGCCTGTCGCGGAGTTGTCATGTGAATGCGTGCGACGAAGGTCGTAGAGGTGGCGCGCGGGCGCGCACGACGGTCATTGTGGCGACGGTGCATGGGCGACAAAGGGCGCCATACGATCGCGGTGATGAGGTTTGTCGCCATACGATCGCGGTGATGAGCGGACGTTATGGCCGTCGTGCGTGAAATGAGAAGTAACAATAGGGAGCGTCGGCGGCCCCCCGGGACCGGGGTGGCCGACCCCTTAAGGGGAAGGCATGTCGCGGTTCTCATTGTAAATTTTCCGCGTGTTGGTGACATTGATGTCATCGCATTGGTGACAGAACAAGTTTAGTCGCACAGAAAGTCAATGAAAACAATGTGCGTAACTTGAGCGTGCGTGCCCCTGGTTTGACCGCTTTGACAGCGTTGGAAAATTGACTGTTGACTGGGCGACATGTCGAGTTGACTGGGTGACGTGTCGATTGCGGTGAAAAGTCGACCGTTGACTTGATGACATGTCAAGCGAAAAATGGGACCTCTGGTGTGACTAGAATAGGTTAGTAACATAAGCCCCCTGCGTGGGGCGGGCGCGGAGGGACAACCCGAGCGGGCGCCGTATGCATAAACAGGGAGGGGAACAGAGAATGGAGGGAGTGAGGGAGCGAAAAAGCAAGAGGAATGGACAAAGCGGGGGAGGCGTCGGTGGACAGGAGCGTAAAAAAAGAAAAAAGAAAAAGAAGAAAAAGAAGAAAAGAAAAGAAAAGAAAAAAGAAAAAAAGAAAGGGAGCGCGAAAGGGTGGGGAAGGTAGATGAGGGGCCAAGATTGCATCTTGGCCCACCCCTATATAAGGAGAGGAAGGGGAGGGGGGAGGCACCGCCATTTGTGCCAACAAAAGCCAGAGAAAGAGAGAAAGAGAGAGAGAAGAAGAGATGGTGAGAGAAGAGACGGAAGGGGGCGAGGGGTCGGCGGGGCCAGGGGGTCGGCCGAGAGGGGAGGTCGGTGGCTCAGCGAGGGGAGGGGGGTCGGCCAGTCGTGGGGGGTCGGCCAGCCAGGGGTCGGCCGTGCCCAGGGGGTCGGCGGCGACGGAAAAGGGGAAGGGCAAAGTGGGGGAAGGGACTGAGCAGAGGAGAGAGGTCGGCCGCGGAGGTGGGGTCGGCCACGCCGAGGGGGTCGGCCGCACGAGGGGGGTCGGCCCTGCAAGGGGGGTCGGCCACCCAGAGTGTCCGACAGGCCCAAGTCCCAGCCCTACAGCCCGGAGCGACGCCAGCAGCGAAGAAAGTTCGGCAGAAGATGTGGGCGAAGCCGCGAGGGGCTGCGGTGGGCACGTCACGACCGCCGCGGGGTATGACAACTGCACCTGTGCCGGCGCCGCCAGTTGATGAGGCCATACCAGCAGCTGGCGGCGAGGTGGCAGTGCCATTGACCTTTGACGATGGCGGTAGGAGGTCCTATGATCCGGAGCCGGACAAGACAAACACATTGCTGGGGGTGAGGGGAGTAGTACCGTGTGTACCGGACCGGGAGCTGTGGAGGGAGTTGGCTATCCGGGTGGCAGACGGAGCGTTCACGACACCGTGGGGTGGTCCGTCGATGGGAGAGGAGCCTCGGCTGTCGTCACCATATCTGCGCGCGCCGAGTTGGGCGGAGGCGCCTGTGATGTCGCCGAGGTATGTACCGGCATTGTTGATTGGGAGAGAGGATATACCTTGGTCGCCTGTGGTGTTCAAGGGCCATAGTGCGATGCCGGTAGGGTGGGACTTTTGGTGTGAGCATATGGTGGAGACGCCAGAGAGGGCGCAGATGTTGCAGGCACTGGGACTGTTGCCGGCGATCAATATCACGGCGAGGGGACTGGAGTTATATAGGGATACGCCAGGGATGACCCGATTGCTGGCAAGATGGAGCACGCAGTCGCATACGTTCGTGACCGAGTTCGGAGAGATCGGGCCGACGTTACTCGATGTGCTGATGCTGACAGGGCTGCCGATACACGGGGAGGTGGATGCACGGGTGACCCGGTTGAGTGGGGAGGAGCGGCTGTTGCAGACGCAGCTACTAGACATCCTGGCTGAGACGAAGAAGCACCGGAAGGGGACGTACGGTGGGTGGCTGCGCCAGTTCTATGGTACGCCGCAGGCGAGGACAGGCCAGAGGTTGGGCAATGCTGCCCATTTCGTGATGGGGCCGTATTACGGCAGCGATCGGTACGAGTTGGTGGCGTTTTTGGCTATGTTCTTGTCGAGGTAAATTTTCGTACTGTCATGTGATTCTGCGTGAATATATCGTATGTCATGCTTGCCATGTAGAACGTCAAACTGATATATGTTGCCTGTCGTTGCTTGCAGGTTTGTGTTCGAGGGGACACCTGAGGATGGCATTTCCCCGAGGGTGTTTCCCTTGGCTATCCGGATGGCGCAGGGCCGGCGGGTCGGGTTGGCTCCGGTGTATTTGGGCACGTTATATTCGCGGCTAGATCAGTTCGTGGATGACGTGAAGCGGTCATATGGTCGGTATCAGGTGGCGACGTACGTGGACTGGATGTTCTTGCAGAGGTATCTGTACGAGTGCTTTCCAGAGTACCGGCCCGACGGATACCCACTCGCACATCCGTCACCGACGATGGGGACAGTGACCCGGCCAGGCAGGTCACGGCAGGTAGCGTTGTGGTGCAGCGGGTCTCGGGCGTTTGCTTGGGCAGGCATCAGGAGGCCGGGGTGTCCGTTGGCACAGATCCTAGACAGACGGGAAGAGTGCGAGCGACGGCCCTATATGGAGATGCATGCATCATATGGTACGCCGCCATGGCTGCATGTGCAGGAGGTGACGACAGATCTGAGCAGGAGAGGCGACTTAGTGCCGGGACAGCTGGCGCTACTGGTTGCGTATTTTCCCGGCTGGCTCCCGGTGTTGACAGATGATGGCGGGAAGCCCGCCGAGTGCTGCTATTACGTGGCGAGGTATAGCCCGGACCGTCTGTCGTTGGCATTCGGGTATGACTTAGAGCCCCCATGCGGTTATGATAGCCCTTGGAGTGTGGCGACGGCTTTTGGGTATACACGATACGACAGAGCCCGCGAGTGGCCGGCACCGACGACAGAGTGGAGGCAGCCAGGGACAGAGGTGGCAGGGGCAGTGACAGCGGATTATGCACATTGGTGGGAGCGGCTGCGAGGGAACTGGGCCGGATGGCTGGCACAGCCGTCAGGCACACGTCGACAGGTAGATGTGTTTGCATGCGACCGAGCCCTGAGTCTGATATCGGCCACAGTCGCGAGGCAGTCCGGGATGCTGTCACTAGTGACCGGGAGCTCTGTTCCGAGCTCGGAGAGGGAGGCGGAGGAGGATGTCGGAGAGCCGGGGGACGTTGCCCCAGGGGAGGACCGCGGAGAGGAGCTTATCGCGGAGGTGCCGAGGGTGCCGGGGGCCGGCAAGGGTCCCTTATCGGCATTGCGAGTGGGGATGATGGAGACGGCGCGTCAGGCTAGTGCCGGTACATCAGCCCCACACACATCAGGGGCGAAGAGGCCGCGCGACGCATTAGAGGAGCTAGACTCTGAGGTTTGCTTCTGTCTCTTCTTTTGTCGTATGAATATGGTTTGCATATTGATCATAATTTATGAACTGACAGCGGTTTTGCCAGGGGGACGAGGAAGAGGCGGTCGAGGAGGGTAGCGAGGCAGAGACCGAAGTCGAAGGAGAGGAGGCTATGGCAGCCGAGGCCGGCGGATCAGCTGACGATGATGAGACTGAGGCAGTTGAGACGTTGGCGGCCGGTGTGACGAGGAGGGTGAGTCCATTGCCTGTCGCTGAGGAGACGGTGGGGGCCCTATACGGCGGAGAGGGGAGTGATACAGTGATGTTTGATACTGACGTGGACTGGTGGACAGGCATGGAGACACAGGTTGTGGGAGGTGATGGTGGTGATACGGCGGAGCCCGAGCCTATTGTTGCAGCCCCGGTTTATGAGCAGGAGACACCGGTTCAGGCTGGGGTGGCGCGACGGCACGACGCATTGCCGGAGTCCGTGGTCGAGGCTGGCGCTACTCTACTGGCGATGCATTCAGCCACGATTGGTGCGCAGAGGGCTGGTGGAATGTCGGAGATTTCTGCAGCGGGCGGCAGTGGTGCGGCAGCCGGAGAGATGAGTAGAGGGTCTTCGAGCGGTCAGGTGGATGTGGCGACTTGGGGGGGCCTCCAGCTACCGGCGGAGACGGTGCGTCGGTTAGAACTGGTGAAGGCAGTGTTCCCGCAGACATTCGAGAGGGTGGGGGTAGAGAACCCAGTACTACGGATGTGGGTGTCTGCCGGGTTTATGGAGTGGTTGCTGCCGTTTGCTAGTGTGCCGTCGACGGGTTGGACTGCAGAGTTCGTTGCTCGGTCGCTTTCAGAGTTCGCTCCGTTCACATCACTAGGCATGCAGCTGGACTGGCTGGCAGATTTCTTTAGGTCGAGGAGCGGCAGCCATGAGATGGATGAGAGGCGTGCAGTCGTGGACATGCGGGAGATGTTGCTGGAGCGGCGTCGTACAGGGTTGGAGGCGGAGCGGTCAGAGATTGCTGCAGAGTCGGCCGGGATTGACATGCAGGTAGCAGAGATAGAGAGACAGCTTGTCGACTTGCAGAGGCAGTTGGCCGATCTACAGAGGCGGCGAGGTGAGGTGGATGGGCGAGAGTCAGAGCGGTTGAGGCGACAGGCCGAGTTTGATGCTGGATGGTCAGAGCTACAAGCGGAGCGGGAGGCACTTCAGGCATTCAGCTCCCACCCAGTTGCATCACTGTTGTCTAGACTTTCATAGCTTGCATGTTACTTTGCTGTAGTTGTAGCGCTCGACGAGGGCTAGTAAACGTTTGATGTATATGTATATATATTTTGATGATCTTGGCTTGTTGCATGTTGTGTTCGGTTGCTTTTTGCCGTGTTTGAATGTCTTGCGCATGTTGGTTACCTGTGAATGTTCCCCCTTCCCAGCCCGTAGAAAGTAACTTAGGAAGCATAGGTTGAAAATGAGTGTCAGCTAGACAGAAGCTGAGGTAACAGAATGACTTTGTATTGATAGGACGTGGGACAAAATGCCATTACATGAGTAGCGTAGAATGCTATACAGATCAACAAAAATTACAAGTCTGTAAGCAATGACGCATATACAAAAATGCTATGAGAGCGAAGACTATGATGCGGGCGGATAGGGCTGGGGGCACATTGCCGTGACTATGCATAATACTTCTTCAGGTAGCGGCCGTTGATGGGGGCCGTGATCTGACCGTCGTCGTGGTTGAGCAGGAGGTATGAGCCATTAGTGCGGGCTTCGTGCACCGTAAAAGGGCCCTCCCAGTTTGGCGTGAATTTAGGAGCTGACATGTTGGCCCGTACATGTTTGGCGGCTTGAAGAACAAGGTCACCTTCGATAAATGAGCGTGGCTTGACGGTCTTCCCATAAGCTTTCGTGAGCTGCTCATGATATTTCTTCATGCGGCGCAGGGCCGTGGCTCGTCGTTCGTCGAGGCCGTCAAGTGTCGCCAGCCGGGCTGTTTCATCTCCGAGACCGTTGCTTAGAGAAAGTCGAGCCGACGGTACTGCGACCTCGGCAGGTACCACGCACTCGTCCCCGTAGACGAGAGAGAAGGGCGTGGCCTTTGTCGCTGTGTGCAGGGATGTTCTGTAGGCCCAGAGTGCCAGATTTAGTTGCTCGGACCATGACCCGTTGGTGTCATGCACCATTCGCGATAACACTCGGAGCAGAGTCTTGTTGGAAGCTTCAGCTTGACCATTACCTTGCGGGTAATAGGGAGTTGATGTAGCATGGTTGATGTTGTACCCTTCCATGAGAGCTCGAACCTCTCGATTAATGAATGGCGTGCCATTGTCAGATATAATACATCGAGGGATGCCGAAACGACAGATGACGTCACGTAAGAAGTTGGAAACGGCACCTCCCGTGGCTCTCCGCAGAGGCACGGCTTCGACCCACTTCGTAAAGCGTTCAGTAGCAACCATGATCCACGAATGGCGTCTGGATGGCGGGTGGATGGGGCCGATGAGGTCGAGGGCCCAAGAATGAAATGGCCACGGGGCTAAGATCATGCGCAAGTCGGATGCTGGCGTGTGCATTCTGTCGGCGTGCCGCTGGCAGGGTTGGCAGCGTCGGACATGAGAGATGGAGTCGGATTCCATAGTCGGCCAATAATACCCCAATCTTAGTAATTCTGCATACAGCTTCTGGGAGCCTTGATGTTCACCGCAATCACCATTGTGTACTTCGTTAATCACCTTGACTACTTGGGCACCCTGCAAGCATCGCAGGGTGCGTCCCGAAAATCCCTTGCGAAACAACTCGCCTTCCGTCACAAAATACTTGACTGCCTTGCGCTTGATGGATCGTGCTGAGCCGCGGTCAGGTGGTAGAATCCCGTGGGATAAATACTGGATGAAAGGCTGGCGCCAGTCACCTTCGACGTCAATGACAAGAGCTTCTGCATTGTCGGGTGCATACAAGCACTCGGGACAGTCCCTTTGTATATCCGAGGCATCCTTGGCCATGGATGGCCAATAGAGGCCCATACGCTGGAGGCGACGATATAGAGGGGGACCGTCGAGGCCACAACACTTCTGGTGGCCGAGCTGTAATTTGTGCTTTGCCTCTTCCGGGGCCAAACATCTGGCTAGAGTGCCTCCGGGACACCGCCTGTATAAGACATCTCCCATCATTGAAAAGTCTGTAAGGGTGGAGGCATGAGCAAGAGATGGCGCTTTAAGTTGGTCGATAATTGGTTGCCTCCAATCGTCCGCAGTAACGTCCTTCGGGACTAGGTTCAGTGCTGTGCACGGTTCCATTCTCTTGACGATGGTTAGCATCCGCTGTTCACCATCGACTTCTATCTTTGACGCGATCGTGGCCAAGCTGTCCGCATGTCTGTTGTGGCACCTATTGTGATGTTCATACTGGACATGGCCGAGTCTTCCTTCCAAGTGTTGCACCAAGGCACGATAAGGTGCCAAGGCTGGTTCTTTGACCGCGAACTCTCCGTCCGCCTGCTTCATGACCAAATTTGAGTCTCCTTTCACACACAGCGCCTTAGCCCCCATACTGACGGCAAGCATGAGGCCAATGACAAGTGCCTCGTATTCAGCTTCGTTGTTAGACACCGGGAATGCAAGCTTGAAAGATAGTGAAGTGGTAACACCGTCTGGAGCCCGGAGGACTATACCGGCACCCCCTTGCCGGAGGGGTGTGCCATTGGGACCTTTGCTAGTGGCAGAGCCGTCGAATTCAAGTGCCCACAATTCATCGATGTCGGTGATCAGGGCTGTCTCCTCCCCAGGCAATTGATCCGAGGTCGGTTCATATTGTTGGCGTGGGAAGAAGGCCAGGAGGTCTGCAAGTGCTTGGCTCCGCAGAGCTGTAGGATTCTTGATAGATAAACCGAATTCGGCCAATAGCAACAACCAACGGGTGAGTCGACCAGACAGGGCGGGACGTGTAAGCATGTAACGGAGTGGGTCAGCTTTGGTGACGAGTGTGATCTGGTGCGCCAAAAAGTAATGTCTGAATTTCTGCGAGGCGTACACCAAGGCTAGACAGTGTTTCTCGAGCTCGGAGTAGTTGGCTTCGGGTCCCCTGATTATTCTGCTGAGGTAATAAACGGGACGCTCGACGCCTTCGACTTCTTGGGCAAGCAAAGCCCCGATGGATCTGGGTGTGGAAGTCAGGTAGAGTAGGAGTGGGATGCCCCGTTGTGGTACGACCATGGTTTGCGGTGACATGAGGACCGCCTTAATTCGTTCAAATGCTTGCTGTTGGGGCGCACCCCAATTCCATGGTGCGCTTTTACGCGTCAAGTGTTGGAATGGCGTAATGAGCTCGGCCAGCGCGGGTATGAAGCGTCGGAGGTAAGAGACCTTGCCGAGGAAGCTCTTCAGTTGCTTTGTGTTCTTGGGGGAGGGCATTTCTTGGATGGAGGCAGCTTTGGAAGGGTCAACGTCGATGCCCTGTCGACTGACCAAGAAGCCGAGGAACTTGCCGGAGGAGACGCCGAAGGCACATTTCAATGGATTCATCCGCATGTTATACTGGCGGCAACGATCAAAGACTGCTCGAAGGTCGGTGAGGTGATCACTTTCCTTCTTGGATTTGATAATAAGATCGTCGACGTAGTCTTCCACAGTACGGTGTATCATGTCATGGAAGATTGCTGTCATTGCCCTTTGATACGTAGCACCCGCATTCTTGAGGCCGAAAGGCATAACTTTCCAACAAAAATTACCCATAGGAGTGCGGAAGGCTGTCTTGGCGCTGTCGTCGGGGTTCATGCGAATTTGATTATAACCTGCGAACCCATCCATGAAAGATAAAGTTTCATATCCGGCGGCGGCCTCCGTAAGCATGTCGATATTGGGTAGTGGAAACTCGTCCTTGGGGCACGCCTTATTCAAGTCCCGAAAGTCAATACAGACGCGGACTTGGCCATTTTTCTTTTGTACAGGGACGACATTAGCCAGCCAAATAGGGTGAGTGATAGGTTCGATGAAGCCTGCCTGCAGAAGGCGTTCAATCTCTTGCTTGATCTTCAATTCGAGTTCGGGGCGGAATGTCCGCGGGTGTTGTCGGATAGGGATGGATCCGGTAGCAATGTTGAGATGGTGTGTGACTAAGGCAGGATCCAGTCCGGGCATCTCATTGTAGCTCCATGCCAAGACATCACGATACTCACGAAGGAGGGAAACCAATTCCTCTCTTCGGCCGGGGGCGAGTTTTGTGCCGATGTAGGTGTGCCGCGGTTCTTCGCCCGGGTCGGCCAGGTTGATTTCTTCAATATCTTCAGCCTGTGGTCGAGGGCCGTCCTCATAGCAAGGTGGTGCTGCGCCGGGGGTGAGGTCAGGATCTGGCGGACAATGCTCGGCCGTGCAGCACCATTCAGTCTCTCCAAGTGGGTCGGGGTCGAGGGGGTCCGATGAGGGACCACCTGGAGCCCCTGCATACCGTCATAATTGATAGATGATTCTGCCGTCCTTGACGACACGTTGAAAGGCCGGCTCAGCCTTTTGCTTCTTGGACTTGGGGGAAGAAGGGGGGAAGTGGTCGTGGCAACAGGCGGAAGCGGCGGGGTTGACCCATTATTCTTGTCACTTTTCTTGGTTTTGGCCTTGGGAGGCTTGTCCCCGCACAGCTCATCCCAAGTTGGCAGCCTGGTAGAATGTATATGAGTAGCATTCTCACCATCCTCGGCAAAATTAGTGAAGAAGGAGGCCTCGGCGAAATAAGATTCGGCGCATTCAAAGGGGGCTTTGGTTGCAGGGATTGTCATTGCTACCTCATGCCCCGTAGAACCGGCTACCAGCTTCACACACTGGTGGTATGTTGAGGGAACGGCCTTGTTAACATGGATCCATGGTCGCCCGAGCAGGAGGTGAAAGGCAGACTCGCTGTCTATTACGTGAAAAGTAGTGTCGCGACGGACAGTTCCGACCATGAGGTCGACAGTGATATGGCCGAGGGTCGACTGAGGACCCTGTCCAAAGCCGGTAATCTTGACGGGGTCGCGGATGATTTTCCTTGGGGGAATGCCGGCCTGTTGCAGGGTGACGAGAGGTATGATGTTGATCGAGGCGCCGCAATCAACCAAGGCACGACGGAAGCCCGTGCCATTAACAGTACATTCTAAAAACAGCGGCCGATTGTGATGCTCGACCGGCGGTGAGTCTTCATCCGAGAAGACTAAGGCCGTGGAGGGGATGTGACGTAATTCAGCCTGGACGGCGAAGCATTCGGGACCGAGGCCAGTGGTGACCTCGAGCAGGCAATTGGAAAGATAAGTCCGGGCGGCGGGTGAAAACCCCATTTCATCAAAAAAACTTTTGATCTTCGTCATCTGTCCAAAGGAAGGCATCGGCTGCTTAGCTGGAGGAGGCACGTTCGTCGGTATGGGCTCTGCCGGGGCTTCGGGGATTACAGGCTCGACATGGTCAGTGACAGCCGTAAGGACCTGGTGCTCCCTATTGTTGCGATGCGATGGGTAGGGATCTTTGCGTACATCGTTGTTCTTCCGTAGCTGTAGGTCGCCCGATGCTACCTTCCTTGCAAAGATGGTTCGCAGTGCATTACAAGTTTTGAGCGGATGGCCAAGGGCTCGATGGAAAGGACAGTAGGTGGGTCTGGCCTTTTCTTCGTCTGTGATGTTGGTCCGCATTGGTGGCAGTTGGAAATTTTTGTCATGCGCCACCCATTCCGCCAAGAGTTCCTTCACTGTATTCAGATCACAGGGATAGTCAGGTGCAGGCCTTTGCCTTCGCTTGTCGGAGCCTTGGTCCCCATCTGGAAGCTGACGCTTGAAGCCTGCATAGTTGTTGCTGTTGTTGCTACGCTGAGTGATAGGTGTATCTGCTGAGGCCAACAGCGTACTTTGCGGTCGAGGCTTCCATGACTTGACAGGACCAACTGTCTCGTAAGTTCGTCGGGCTGTCTCCTTGAGGTGTCCCCATGACCTCAACTGTAGGTTCTCGATATGCACTCGGTAGACGTCAATCATATTTTTGATGCATATGGGAACCAACGTTTCGTCTTTGCTGAAATCCGTGCACTCAAGGCACTTGAGATGAAAACGATGCACATATTTATTCAAGTCTTCTCCCTGGTTCTGGCGAATGCCAGCAATATCAACAATAGTCACGCGCTCGGTCTCGTAATGAAACTTGTCTAAAAACAGCTGGACCATGTCGTTCCAGGTGTGGACGGTCCCTGCGGGGATCTGGTGATACCAAGTGTAAGCCAAGCCTGTAAGGGATTTGTGGAATTCTCTCAACTTTAAGCTGTCTCCTGTACCATACTGCTCCAAGGAGCCTGCGAATCTTGTTAGGTGCTCACGGGCGTTGCCCTCACGTCCGTTGAAGAGCACAAAGTTTGGTTGCTTGTACTTAAGGGGGTAGGGTGTGATGGCGATATCATTGGCGTATGGGGCGTGTCCGGTCAGACGGGTTGAAGAGTCTGGTTCGGAATTCCTCGACAGGCGATGGATGAGGGCTTCCAAATCTGACCGAGTGACATAGTTGGAGGATGGTGCCTCATTGCCGGTCAAGGGGTGATGACTGCCTGGGGCGTCGCGAGCGCCCGAGCCCCCAGATGGTACGGCTTGATGAACGGGAGCATGGGAGGGTTGGTATGGTGTAGGGGCTGGCAAGGGCAGCTGTGCAGGGGCATGGGTGGGTTGGCGAGACATGTCCACCACCTGGCCGGTGGTTTGGTGCTGCTCAGGTAGATAAGGATTAGGTTCCATCTCGATGGAGTCATGAGTTTCGGAGGAGCTTCTTGCCGGCACCGGATGAGATGGTGTGACAGCAGGGAGAATCTGCTGCAAGACTGGCCCGAGATCCGTGTGTAGCTTGCGGGGTGGCACTGCAGAAGGAGATGTATCAGCTACTGGTGGCGAGGGTGTTGCGAGCCCTACCGCCAAGGGTCTGGATGCCCAAGGCGGCGGTAGTCGCGACACTGGGGCCGGGGCGACGTCAAAAGCTGGCCCCGGTCCTGAAGGCTGGATTGATGGAGCGGCCTGCTGCGAGGCCAGGGCTTGTATGGATTTTTGCATCTCCATAATGGCGGCTAGTAGAGTGGTCTGTGAATCTTGCAGAGTGGTGATGGTTGGAGTGAGTTGCTGGATGGCTGCACTTACGATCACTTGCACGTCGGGGGTAGTGGTTGGTAGCTGGTCTTGGAGTCGCGTGGCGCTAGTCTCTTCCTGATCACCAAGGTGGTGTTCTTGCATGGTGGTGTTGGGTCCTTGGCTGGTTGTCCTGGTAGCTCTCCGTTGCACAGGCATGATGCCTAAGTCCGGAAGATATGCGGACTGCAATACGATGCTCACCTCCCCAGCGGAGTCGCCAAAATGATGATGTTGAAAATGGTTCGATGCTACGTGGAGGTGCCACAAAGGATGCAGTCTGAGTCAGCTTCCAGGTAGGCAACGCGGGAGACAGCAAGGACGGCGTAAGGGCCGAGGGCAAGGCTCCCCAGACAGGTCGTGAGGGCTGGCAGCGCTGCGCAGGCAGGGCGACGATGAACAGGACCGACAGTCTACAGTCCGTGATAAGGGTGCAGCGTCAAGGGTCCGGAGACGGGAGTCCAAGTGTGTTTCTCTCACTAGAATTCCAGAGAGAATGTCTTTTTAGAGAGAGAAAGTGAAAAGTCCAAAATGAGAAAAAGATCCTTGAAAAAGCTCCAAAGTCCACTATTTATAGGCAAAAATGTGCATGTGTCATAAGTTGACATGTGTCACCCCCTGGGA
Organism: Escallonia herrerae; assembly: GCA_033070095.1. Lineage (NCBI taxonomy): Eukaryota > Viridiplantae > Streptophyta > Magnoliopsida > Escalloniales > Escalloniaceae > Escallonia > Escallonia herrerae. The sequence continues at coordinate 141,247 of JAVXUP010002165.1, read as the reverse complement.
ACGACACGTCGCCAGGGGGCCAAAGCACTGATCCTCCGTTGGACTGCCGGTCCCTAAGTTCGTGCTGCCCTGCCCTTGCAACATCTCTCTGCCTGTCTGAGGAGACTGATCATGCCGCGGTAGCATGGTCAGAGTAGCCCGTTGCCCCAGCCTCCAGTCCAAGCCCTTACTGAATCCCACAGGCCTGGCAGCGGTGGGGAAGACCCGACGCCCAGCTGCCAGGTGGACTAGGCAAGATGCCCTTCCGAAGACCTGCTCCCATCTCGGAGTGACCCGGGGGTCATAGTCCTTAGGGGTGCCGACGCGAGCCCCCAGTGCCAGAGCACGTAGGCCAGTCACGCAGGCACCCTGGCGGAGATAGTGTCCCGGAGGAGTCGCCTATCCCGCTGCGAGGGGTACTCGTGCCGGGACATGGAGCGAAGCCCCCCTGTGATTGTGCCGGCGATGGCTTTCAGGTTGTGAGCCCATCCCGTAAGCATATAACATGATTGTGGCGCATGGGCGCGGTGGAGTGCGGGCGACGAGGGTCGCAGAGTGACGTCAGAGCAACAAGGGTCGTTGCGTGGATGGCGCGCGACCGTGAGCGACGGTTGTCATGGCGACAGAGCGGCCACAAGTGACGGTCGTCGAGACAACGAGCGACGGTCATCGCGACGAAGGAGCACGGCCGAGAGCGACGGTCGTCGCGACTACTGTGGAGCGCGGCCGCGAGCGACGGTCGTCGTGACAACGGAGCACGGTCAAAGGTGACGGGCGTCGGCCATCAAGGCAGGTGGCCGACCTCATAGGGTGGCCGACCCCCAAGGGTGGCCGAGCCCCTCAAGGTGGCCAACCCCTTGGGTTGGCCGACCCCCAAGGGTGGCCGACCCCCAAGGGAGGCGTCCCTTGGGGTGGCCGACCCCTTGGGGTGGCCGACCCCCAAGGTGGAAGGCACGCCGAGGTCGCTTCACGAGCGGTTCACGTGACTTGAGCATGCGTTGCTTTGACCGGCTCTCGAGCGTTGAAAAGTTGACCGCTGACTGGGTGATGTGTCGTGCAAAGTGGGTCCCTTAGCGGGTCCTGGGGTGCGACCAGAATAGGGTATGAACACACTCAAGTTCGTTGTATGTAATGTGACTCGGGTTATATAAATAGCTTTTTATTTAGGCGATATTGCTTTTTTTTTTTCCCATCCATTTTCTATCAAGAACATCTGACCTAGCAATTTTCTTAGATAAATACCAAAATATAATTACACCAGCATATAACTCCCAGAACATGAGAAGAAGATAGACATTCAATAGATTATTTAGAAACTTGGCATTTCATCACAAAATAACCTTATTAAAGGACTGCAAATAGTACAACAATCTACTTCATTTATAGTACATTACAGGCATGTTCGAGTTCACATCCCATCTACCTCCCTCCTTTAGATACTCCATGTACCTCGCAAACTCTGGCTTGGCCGTGGCCTTCTTCCTACGGCGCCTGTCGAAGAGACTGAATATCGGGTGAATCTTGCTGGCCTTCTTCGCTTGTTTCGCTGCAGAACTCGCCACAATCTTCTGTTCAGCACCCACTTCCTTCGATGAGCTGAAGAACTTTGCTGGCGAGCTTGTGGCCCTCCTCGACTTCACCTCCAAGAGATCGATGGAGGACTCATCGGCCAACCGGTCGTATCCTCGACGACTCCTTCGTGTGCTTAGAGCTCCAAACATGGCTCTGGTTAGAGATGGAAAGTACTTTGGGAGGTACCCTGTACTTTCAAAGGCGTGAGGTGTTGACAAGTAGAGGGTAGGTGGGATTTCTGGATGTCTGCAACAGCTGCTCGAGGGATATGAATGAATATAGGTAACAGTCACGTTTGGTGTATGGACCAGGTACTTGTCTTACAGCATGCTGTTTGCATCCCTATTGGCTTGAAGTGTTGCAAGGCCATTTCTTTTGTATAATAAACAAGTGTAATCCAGATCTTGCTCTATTGACTTCCGGGGCAAATCCAACCACCATAAGGAAAGGGTAAACTATACTGCGTCACCTAAGGTTTACATCACTTATTCACTTAAAATTTTAGGGTTTCAATTTCAGCATATAACATCCTAACTTTTGAAGATTTGTTCCAATTCTACCCAAAATTATCTCTCTGCTAAAAAAAAAGTTGAACAGCATGCACATGGAGGGGGAAACATGAACACATAAAAACACCCCCCCCCCCCCCCCCCGCGTATAGACACAAAATCTACCCTTCACCCCCCCCCCCCCCAATCCCCATCCATCTAACCAAATCACCATATAATACCACGGTCCCCATCCCACCACCCACCAACAAGTGCGCACACACCCACATACAATTGTCCTCCACCTTTTATGCCTCATCAACCACAACCAATGCACACACACCCTGCACAGCCCACACACACAAACACTCAGCCCCCCAAATCCCAATCACCACCCCAACACCCCCCCGCCCCCCACCTCTCTCTGTTCAAACATGCATACAACCACATGTGCACCCATTTAACACAGAGACGGTGAGTGCCTTTGTGTCACGGGCTGCCCCTTGCACCCGCCTAGCACCGCGCCCCTGCGCTTATCCAGCACAGCGCCCCCGCGCCCATCTAGCACAGCGCTCATGCGCCCTCGCAAGTTCTTTAAGTCTTGCGCCCATGCACCCGTCAAGCACAGCGCCCGCGCGTCCAACTGCAGTGCTCGTGCACGCCAAAAGCCAACCGTGAAGATCTAAATATTTAGGCGTGCATTTTTGCTCAATTTTTGTGGAGATCACCCTTGTATATATTTAAGTTTTTCTGTAAAATTTCAAGTCATTCCGAGTTGTATTTCTTTAAAAAGGGGCACTATGACTCCTCGCACATAGTGATGTCTACTACTGTCACTTAGAAAAATCCTCTTAGTGGTACTATATGGGAGGTCATGTTGCTTAGTGCCAAACACCCATACCCGAGAGTCCCTTGCTTTATTTTAGTTTGCCTGTCTAGCTAGATTGCACACATTAGATGCAAACAAAGCCTTTTGTAAATTGTAATGATGCTATTGAAGTAATGAGAATATTTGTGACCGTTTTGCCTTTGTGTTGAAATTTACTCTTTGTGCACTATTTTATGCAATGTTGATGCACTGCTTGCTCTAAATTGTTGGGATTGGTTGGCGGAGTCGTCTTGTAAGTGGCAAGTCGAGTGCCACACATGGTTTCCTTTGTGCCATCAAGGGCCACCGTGTGTCAGGTGGTATCAGAGCCGCGATTGCCCAAGGGATCGTGGCTTCGGCCAAGAAAATATTGTGGAATAGTTTGTTGAGAAACACTATGGCCAACTCGAATGAGAGAATCGATGCTTTGGAAGCACAGATACGAGACATGTTCAAGAGCGACCAGGATGCTCCAGGCATCCTAAAACAATTCTCCCTTCACCTTGATGCATTGGAACTGAATCTTGAAGCCACTAATAATGACTGATATGCTGAGAACATGGAGTGGGAGGGCAGGTTTCAGGAGCTTCAAGATCAAGTGGAACACTATGCACGGCATGTTGAAGGTATAGACTAGGAGTCTAAATTTCCAGAGCTCCAGGATCGAGTGGAGCTTCTTAGTCATTCAGTGGTTAACACACCCGTAGGGGGTGCGAAGCACTCATCGAGGCCCCGAGTGCTAGAGCCCAAGAGTTACGGGGGAGTCCGTGATGCCAAGGAATTAGAAAACTTCCTTTTCGATATAGAACAATACTTTCGAGCCATCAGAGTAGACTCAGAAGCGACGAAAGTGTCGATGTCTGCCATGTACTTGGTTGGATATGCCAAGTTATGGTGGCGGAAGAAGTACGCAGAGATCAAGATGGGTATTGCGTCATAAACACATGGGATATACTCAAACGCGAGCTGAAGAGCCAGTTTTTCCCAGAGAACACAACATTCAACGTGAGGAAAGCGTTGTTGGAATGCAAGTACACCGGATCGGTCTGGGAGTATTGCCAGGCATTTTCTGCCTTGATGTTGGACATCAGCGACATGTCCGTAGTCGACAGACTCTTCTTCTTCATGGAAGGGTTAAAACCATGGGCTCGCACCGAGCTTAATAGACGTCGGGTGAACAACCTTAACGAAGCCATCATCGCTGCCGAGAGCCTTTCAGATTACAACTCCAAGCCACAGAGACCCCTCAAAGAGGAAATCCAACCAGAAGTAATGGTGGCAAGAAGCCAGGAGGTCAAGTGCCAAACCAAAGTTGGGGCAGTAAAAGCAATTATGTGATGCCCCGAACCTAGGTTTACGAGGTTATTATTACTTAGCGACGATTATGGTAAGTAAGACGAAATTAGACTGTTAGTGAAGACCTTACGTGCATGTATAAATGTGATCTTTAGCGTTAATTATTGTGAGCAATATTATTTGTTGCATCTAGCAATATATTTTAATAATATGATAAGCTATAAATGATGAAGTTTGTACAATAGAAAAATTCATGGAAGTGAGTGGTTTGCAATTTAAAACTGACAAATTGTGCCGCTATAACATTATATGGTCTTGCATTAAATAATTTTACATATTAAAGAGCAGAAAACAAAAAGGGAAACAACAATAAAATAAAATAAATGAATAAATAAATAGAAATTTGGGTTAAATATAAAAAGGGGGAGAAGAGAATGAGGAAAGAAAGAAGAGAGGGGCGCCGGCCCTAATGGGACTGCAACGCCGGCGCTGCTTCCAGCCACACACGCAGCCACCGGCGACAACTCCGGCCATGCCCCTTCACAGAAGCACCATCCAACGCCCCGGCCACCACCATGCCGCAACCATCGCGTCACTGACATCGCCAAGCCACCGTGAGATCGCGATCTCCGATCAACCTTTTCCCTATTTTCGACTACACCCACGACCGCCGACGACACGATTTCCCTGCCACCAAAGCTCCGCCAACCTTTCGTCATACTGCGGTGCTCTTCAAACCAACCACCACCACCAAGCAACTCCAGTGGGCACCTTTGCCAAATGCACCGCCCATTGCTTCCATCCATCGCCACCACGCATCAATCACACCAACCACGGACCACCACCGTGCTGTAGTCGAGGCGCTACTTCCACCGCTTAGATGCCGTGCAATCGCAGTCACCGGCCACCCTTTTAGTCTCCGACGAGCACCGACGGCGCAAATGGTGCCTGCGGCAACAGATCTGGACCACTGCAAACGGCACTTGCCATTACCAGTGGCACCACGGCGCCATCGTCATTCCACCACCATGCCGGCTTCTTCATCTGCTGCCGACCAGATCCACGGCACAGCCATGGGTATTTTCCGATTGACTAGTGAAGGCGACGCCGGAGTAACCAAAAGGCGACCATTAGCCCGCTATTGTAATGGCTGAGCTCTAGTCGTCGTTCGCTACCGCGAATGCGAGGAGCCGCCGTTGTGCTTACTGCCTCTGTTGGTCAAACGTAGCTTCATCGCCATGAACAACTGTGGCACCTTCTTCCCCATTGCTCTTTTGATGATCACTGTTGTAAAAATAAGTTGGGGCTGATTTATTATAAAATGGATTATGTGGTGGCCTTTACATTGATTGTGGTTGGGTTTTATGTGTGCAATGGTGGGTGTACGGTGTCTGTGTTTGGGGAGTTGTTCTGATTTTGGTGCGTTGTGGAGCGGAGGTACCACGAAGGTGCTTGACATGGCTGAAACGGTATCATGGCAGTGCTTGCAGTGTTTGGAATGGGCTAGATTGTGATGGTGTCTGTTTATGGGTATGTGTTGTGATGGAGGGGTGCGATTGTGTTTTCTGAGAGTGTGTGAATATACAACCGGTGTGTTAGGTTTTGGTGGTATGGAAAATGAACGGATTTCGGTGGTAAGATTGCGATATTGTTGTGGTTGTAATGGTGGCTTAATTATGGTGCTTGTGGTGGCTGGACTGGATGTAACTGTGGTGGTATTTGCGGCGGCGGTAGCATTTAATACTATTGGTTTGATGAGTTAGGACTAAAGAAATTGGTGGCACTCTGTATAAAATTAGGAAATGGGTTGGTGGTGTGCTTGCGTGATGGTGACTACGCAGTGATGGTTTAGCGACAATGCTTGTGGTGGCTAGAATGGATTGAGGTAAACGGTGAATGTATGACTTTTGGCGGGTGTGCATTGATTGGGTGTTGAGCGGCTATATGTATACTAGATGTCGTGGTTTACGTATGTGTGATTTTTAATGGTGGTGCTTAGGGTGACTGTGGTTGGTTTGTGTGTGTGCGGTGGCGGGTATTTGAGTATGTGAGCCTGGACAGGTGTATAGGTGTGATTGTTGTTGGACGTGTATGGAGATATTGTGTGTACATGGTGCGAGTGTACCGTATGCTTGCGAAGGTGTGCCCTATGCATGTATGTGTTTTTGGACAGGAAATCGCTTAGGCTATGAGAATATATAAAAGGAAATTGTTAGCGTTAGCCCTAGCGATTAACTGAGTACTATTTAGCACAAAGTTACTTGGTGGTTATTAAGACGGGTGAATTAATGGATGTTCGGCAACAGCGATTAAATGCCAAAAATGACAGGGTGAACTGGGCACGATATTGGATGTGCATGTAGGTCGGGCAGTTGACTGCGGCATTGAATTTGCTTGAAGACATGTTCAACGGGAATGTTGTGTCGTGATTGACAATGCTTTGGGATGTAATAAAGCTGGGAACATGAAGATAAAAAGAAGGGCATTGAAAGTGCTTTGAACCAGGTGTGGTAGCATGATCGTCGTTTTGATGTGGGGAATGCGTAGCGTCAGGTAAGTGACCCTTGATTCAACTAGTGTTTTTATATAATAAGTATATGTTTACCTGTTGTTAAAAAGTGAAGTTTAGCATTGAGTGTTTTAATTATGGTTAATTGTTCTGGCTTGAATTGCTAAAAAGCTTTAGTAGTTTATTTGTCATGAAAAACCGGACCAGCATGCATTGATTTTGGTTTAGAAATTGAATGGACCTCAGATTTGAAATGTTTGGTACAAGTGAAATGTTTTGAAATTTGACGTTATTGTGAATATTAAACAACTTGAAAATTATTGAAAGGAGTGTGTGGATAGTTTGATGAGGGGTTATGTTTACGACGAACGAAAAGGTAGTTTTTGGTTTACTCGATTGATGTGCCCTATATCCACGGGGAAAAGTTGGATTTCGGGCCCTGGTCAATGGGGCTTGTACATTGATGCACAGTACTGTTGCTCGTGGTTCGCCCATGCGTCCACAGAATTTTATCCCGGATGGAGGAGGGATTTCGGGCCCTGGTCAGTAGGGCCTGTACGCTGACCGCAGCATATCGTTGAGCTAATGTTGGAATCGAACTGGTTGTTGTGAGTTTTGCGATAATCATTTTATACTTCAGTTTTTGGTTTAATGTACTCTATTTTGTTTTACCTGATGATTATCAAATCTATGATTTTTAGATATCTTAATGATGCTATAATATAAGTGAGTCATTTTCTAACATGCTATGGTCCAGCTAGTTGAATCATTGGTTACTTACTGAGCACATGGAAGCTCATCCCTTACTTATCATTTCAGGTTGAAAGTAAGGTGATGGTGAGAAGCATAGGAAGAGACAATTTGGTGCAGAACTTCAGACACTGTATGGAATGAGTCGCTGAATATTCAAGTTGTTGGTTTAGTTTTAGCTGTTGATAAATCAGAGTTATAATGAGTTTTAGCATAAGTATTGTATTCAAATAGAAATATGAAAATGTAATTAAAGTTTGTAAAAGTTTTAATTTTCGCTGCAGCATTTATTGGATTTTAGCGAGTAAGGCCTGGCAGAGCCCTTGGTTGGAGCCCATTGAGTCTGCGGCCGGTCACGTGCCTAGCTCGGGGGCCTGCCCGTGGGTTCGGGTCGTGACAAGTTAGGCGTCAAACTCTTCCACCCAACAGAAGAGTGGAGTTCGGTTCAAAGCCAAGCCTGACGCTAGCACCAGCGGAGAAGTGAAGAAACCTCCTTTCAAGGGTTGCTTCTTGTGCCAAGGGCCGCACGTGATTGCTAACTTTCCGCAGCGACAAATGATGAATGCCTTCTTCGACAACATTGGGCTGGTGCAACGTGGGGAACAATCTGGCTCTCAATCAAGGCATCCACCAACAGAGGAGCAACAGACACACAAGATTATGAAGAGGAAGATGCCGTCAGGGCCTTTCCTTAGTGGTATAATGCTGTGACAATGCAGGTTGGGAACCCTGAAGAGAGCTTGACTGGGGAAAAGCCTAAAGACATGCCGCCAAAGAAAAAGGGCGATGTACCAGGGAAAGGCTTGATGTATGTGGACATCAAGGTTAACAGGAAGGCCATCAGGGCCATGGTGGACACAGGTGCTACCCATAATTACATTTCTAGCACCGACGTGGAGAGACTAGGTTTAACTCTAGAAAAAGGGTAAAGACGGGTGAAGGCTATCAACTCTGTCGCACAGCCAGTAGCGGGGATAGCGAGATCTATTTTGATCAGGATTGGCCCATACGAAGGTAGGACCAACTTTTCGGTAGTCATAATGGACGACTTTAAATTGATTCTTGGGTTGGAGTTTCTGCGTGACATGAAGACCACAGTGATGCCATGCACCAACTCTCTAGCCATGCTTGGGAGTAAACCGTGTGTCATCCCAACTATATCTCCTAGGACGGGAGAGCGTTCTATCTCAGCCCTCTAGTTGAAAAGGGGATTAAAACGGGACAAAACAACCTACCTTGCCATGCTACGGTGGGACCAGATTGAAGAAGTATCGGGACCACTACCCAAAGAAGTTAAAGTGATATTAAACGACTTTGAAGATATGATGCCTGAAAAATTGCCGAAGAAATCGCCACCTAGAAGGGCAATTGACCATGAGATCGAGCTCGTGCCAGGCACTAAGCCACCCGCTAGAGCTCCGTATCGAATGTCACAACCAGAACTTGCTGAACTCAAAAAACAATTAACGGAGTTGCTAGACGCGGGTTTGATCACTCCAGCGAAGTCGCCTTACGGTGCACCAGTCCTTTTCCAAAAAAAACAAGATGGTTCCTTGTGGATGTCTGTGGACTACAGGGCACTAAAAAGGTGACTATTCAGAACAAGTATCATATTCCTTTAGTCACTGATTGTTTTGATCAGCTTAGTAGGCGAGAGTGTTTATCAAGTTGGACTTGAAGTCTGGGTATTGGCAGGTCCGAATCGCGGAAGTTGATGAGGCGAAGACAACTTGTGTCACCAGATACGGTGCGTATGAGTTCCTGCTCATGCCATTCGGCTTGACCAACGCCCCGGCCACAATTTTCACTTTGATGAATCAGGTTTTGCGAGACTACATTGACGATTTTGTAGTGGTGTATCTCGATGATATTGTGATCAACAGTTCCAGCTTAGACAAGCATCTGAAGCACTTGAGAAAGGTGCTTACCCGACTGAGGGAGCACGAGTTATACGTGAAGCTGTCGAAATGCACTTTTGCCCAGACCAAGATTAAATTCTTGGGCCATGTGATAGAACAGGGTCAGATAAGGATGGACGCGGCTAAAGTTCAAGTGATACAGGAGTGGCAACCGCCAACTAATGTTTCAGAACTGAGATCTTTCCTTGGATTAACCAACTATTATAGGAAATTTGTCCGAGATTATTAAAAAATGGCCCATCCCCTAACCGAACTTCTGAAGAAGAGCAAAGTTTGGGAATGGTCCAAGGAGTGTCAATCGGCCTTCTCGGCCATAAAGCGGGCTATGTCTGAAGATCTGGTACTTGTTCTCCCCGATGTGTCGAAGTCCTTTGAAGTTCATACAGATGCTTCTGACTTTGCACTAGGAGGGGTTCTAATGCAAGAATGCCACCCGGTGGCATATGAGAGTAGGAAGCTCAACGAAAGCAGAACATCGCTACACCACTCATGAGAAAGAGTTGCTCGTGACAGTGCATTGTTTCAGAGTTGGAGGCACTACCTGCTTGGTTTTAGCTTCATAGTGCGGACAGACAACACTGCAATGAGCCACTTCTTGAGTCAATCTAAGCTCACCTTGAAACAGGCCAGGTGGCAGGAACTTTTGGCAGAATTCAACTTCATGCTCGAGTACAGGGCAGGCTCAACCAACAGCGTAGCAGATGCTCTCAGCAAGAGAGCCAAACTAGATAAGGTAGAATTGATGGCCATGAATGCTACTGTTAGAGCAGACAACTGAGTTGCCATCAACATCGGAAAGAAGATCAGGAAGGCCCTTACCAGGGACCTGGTTGCTCAACAACTGCTAAAACTGATCGAGAGCGGTAAAACTCGATAGTTTTGGCAAGAAGATGGTTTGCTAATGACCAAAGGAAGACGGGTATACGTCCCCAGAGTCGATGATCTGAGACGAACATTGATTTCGAGAATGTCATGACACCCTTTCGGCAGGCCATGCCGGAGGAAAAAGAACATTAGCTCTCCTTCAACAAGGTTACTACTGGCCCCAAATGGGGGATGAAGTGCAGGAGTGTGAAGACATGCCTTACTTGTCAGCAGGACAAGGTGGAGCGTAAGAAGAAAGCATGGTTACTACAACTGCTGCCGGTCCCCAAGAGACCATGGGAGAGTGTGTCATTAGATTCATCACTGGTCTGCCGAAGGTTGAAGACTTAGGCACAATCCTTGTTATCGTTGATCGGTTCAGCAAGTATGCGAGCTTTATCACAACACCCAAGTATTGTTCAGCTGAAGACACAACGCGACTTTTCTTTAAGTATGTGGTGAAGTATTGGGGCATGCCTCAAGACATTGTCAGTGATCGGGACTCCCGCTTCACTGGAAACTTTTGGACTGAACTCCCTAAGTTATTCGAATCCCAACTTTCTATGAGTTCAAGTTATCATCCAGAATCAGACGGTCAGACGGAGCGGTCAATTCCATGTTAGAAGAGTACCTCCGCCATTTTGTCAGTGCAACACAGAAAAATTGGGTCAAGCTACTGGATGTTGCCCAGTTGTGTTTCAACTCTCACAAAAGCTCTTCGACAAGGAAGAGTGCTTTTGAGATTGTGAATGGACAACAACCGTTACTACCCCACACAGTAAACGTCCCCAACGCAGGAAAATCTCCAAGGGCCATAAGCTTCAGCGAAGAATGGAGGCAAAATATAGATCTAGCTCACTCCTACCTTGAGAAAGCAGCTAGAAGAATGAAGAAACACGCTGATAAGAACAGGAGATCTCAAGAGTTTAACGTGGGCGACAAAGTCATGGTTAAGCTACTGCCATAAGATCGCAAATTTCTAAGGGGTAGAGACTCTCGTCTTCTGTAGAAATATGAGGGACCCCTGACTATAGTGAAGAAGATAGGCAAGATGGCTTACAAAGTTGATCAGCCTCATTGGTGGAGCCGCCAGCTCCATCCTGTCTTTCACATCAGCATGTTGAAGCCATTTTATGAAGACACAGCAGACCCCTCTAGGGGCCAAATCAGGAGACAAGGACTCAAACCCAAAGCGGCAGGAAAGTGAGTTGCCGAAGCTATTTTGAATGATAGAGTGATTACAGTATCCCGCAAGCGCCATCAGGAGTACCTAGTCAATTGGCAAGGATATATGGAAGAAGAGAACACTTGGGAACGAGCAACAGACTTATCAGCCTACACCGACAAGATTGAAGCCTACCACATATAGAAGTTGACAGGGGCGTCAACAGCTCTAGTGGGGGAGAAAGTCACGGGATGTCCCTTGCACCCGCCTAGCACCTCGCCCCTGCGCCCATCCAGCACAGTGCCCCCATGCCCATGCACCCTTCCAACACGCGCCCATGCACCCTTGCAAGTTCTTCAACTCTCGCGCCCATGCGCCCGTCAAGCACAGCGCCCGCGCGCCCAACTACAGTGCTTGTGCACGCCAAAAGCCAACCGTGAAGATTTGAAGATTCAGGCGTGTGTTTTTGCTCAATTTTGGTGGAGATCACCCTTGTATATATTTAAGTTTTCTTGTAAAATTTCAAGTCATTCTGAGTTGTATTTCTCTAAAAAGGGGTACTATGACTCATCGCACATAGTGATGTTTACTACTGTCACTTAGGAAAATCCTCTTAGTGGTACTATATGGGAAGTCATGTTGGTTAGTGCCAGACACCCATACCCGAGAGTCCCTTGCTTTGTTTTAGCTTGTCTGTCTAGCTAGATTGCACATTGTGAATGCAAACAAAGCCTTTTGTAAATTGTAATGATGCTATTGAAGTAATGAGAATATTTGTGTCCGTTTTGCCCTTGTGTTGAAATTTACTCTTTGTGCACTGTTTTATGCAATGTTGATGCACTGCTTGCTCTAAATTGTTGGGATTGGTTGGTGGACTCGTCTTGTAAGCGGCAAGTCGAGTGTCACACACGGTTTCCTTTGTGCCATCAAGGGCCACCGTGTGTCACTTTGGAACGAGGAGGTGATGGCTAGGGATGGTGATTGGGCTTGCGTCTACTGGCATGTGACGATGATTGGTAGTTGCGCTGTCAGTGGCTATCACTATAAGAAAAGGGATCTTTACCAACAGACTTTTAACGACAGACAGCAATCCGTCGTTAAAAGTCACTTCCACCGACGAATATCACCGTCGATAGAAGTTTTTTCCCAACGAACTTTTTACCGACGATGTCTTAGTGACAGTACGGTTTTAAAATATTTTTATTTTCAGCCTTATTTTTTAAAATATTTTTTTTTAAAAAATAACGACGGAACATATCCGTTGCAAGAAAATCCGTGGCTAAAACTCCCAAACTTTTATCTGTCACTAAAAGTCTATGAAAAATCGATATTTAGTGACGGACTTTAAGCATCGAGACAAGTCCGTCACTAAAAGTACATTATAAAAAGTCATTTCTCCCTTTCTTTCTCTCTCTTAGTTTTTCTCACTCTTTCCCTCTCACTTATCAGCGACTGCTTGCCTGGCGACCTCCCCCAGCGACCTCCCTACTCCGGCGAGGCCACCCCCCGAGCGATAGGCCCCCACGACGTTGTGCCCCTCCACAGCTCGCTTGCTCTTCCACTGCCGTGCTACTGACGCTACTGCTGTAGCACCACCACTGCCGCACCACCACGGGTACGTCCATTTAGGGTTGCTTTGTTATAATTTATGCTTTAATTTTACCCTAATTATGGCTTCATGCATGTGAGTATGTTAAGATGTATGATTTGTCATCTTGCTTTGTTATAATATATGCTTTAATTTTACCGTAACTCTTAATCAATACCTAATTAACACTAATCTACCATAATTAAACCTAATTAGCTATAATTAACCCTAATTAGGCTCGATTAGCCGTAACTAATCCTAATTAGCCCTAATTAAACCCTAAATAACACTAATTAAGTCTAATTAAACACAATTAATCCTAAATAACTCGAATTAGCCTTAACAAGCCCTAATTAACACATTAAAGCTGATTAATGTGGCCGAACGAGAAACTATGTGTTCAAAAACGGTAAAGTGAATCCTGCAGTAAAGAGCTTTTGTTTAGCAAAAGTCGTATTCGGATTTTGCTTGAGCGGCCTTCTCTCTCTGAGTTAAAACCCTAATTAACACTAATCAAATCCACTTAAGTCTAATTAACCCTAATTAGCTCAAATTAGCCCTAATTAGCCTTAATTAACACTGATTAACCATAATTAATTCTTAATTAAACTTTAATTTATACTAATTAATCTTAATTAAACCCAACTAACTCCAATTAACCTTAATTAGCCCTAACTAACTCTAATTAGTCCTGATTAACCATGATTTACTGTTACTTAAACTTTAATTAGCCTTAATTAGCCCTAATCACCCTAATTAAATCCTAATTGAATTATAATTAACAATAATTAACCATAATTAGGTTGAATTAGCCCTAGTCAGTCCTAATTAACCCTAATCAACACTGATTAACCCTAATTAGTTCTTAATTAAACTTTAATTTACACTAATTAATCCTAATTAAACTCAATTAACTCCAATGAACACCAGTTAGTCCTGACTAACACTGATTAGCCATATTAAACATTTATTAACCCTAATTTATTGTTAATTAAACTCTAATTAGACCTAATAACACCTAATTAAACCCTAGTTACCCTGATAAATCCTAAACAAACCTTAATTAAACCCTAATGAGTCCTAAATAGTCTTGACTAACCCTAATGAATTCAATTAACCCTAATTAGCCTAATTAAACCCTAATACATTCCTAGTTAACCCTAATGATCCTAAATACAACCTAACCATAGCTATATACGTAAACCCCATCACAATCACAGGCGGGACAACATCAACTCCATGAATGAACTCCATATTCCATTGAAAAACGTGAGTCGGCTTCCCGCATTAAGAATATTCGTTGTTATCTTGTGAAGTCCATTGGCAATGAGTTGATTACAACTCGTTATCAACGAATTATAAAGTGAATCATTTTGGTTATTGCATATTCTTGCAAACTAACCTAATGATTCTATTTTTTTTTTAAATTTTGATATTTCGGAAAGATTGTTACATATGTTATCAATTTTTAAACGCATGCATGCATAAAAATCTTTAATTCTCATTCAAAGGTACTCATTACAAAGTAATACTTTGAAATGAGCCTTCGAATATCCATTTGGACAGTTTACAAAAGCTAAGTGTTTATAAAACAGTGTACCGGCTCATGCTTTGTGTTCTATGTCGTGAATATTTGGTATGCGTTCTCCAGTGTTTCTCCGGGTGCATACATATATGATGTTCTAACATCCGTATAATCTTGCAAGAGCAAGATTTAATGGATTTTAGAACATTTATTCGATGTCGTGTACTTAGAGAAATAGAGAGAGGTGCTGCCGAATTTTTCGTAGACATAGGACTAAGCATGAGTAGGTAACTGTTTTATAGACATGTACTTTTTTTTAATGGAATAGGACCATTACCTATTAGAGAGTGGAGGGGGTATAAACATGTTCTAACACACATACATTCATGTGTCATATTGACCCTACCTAGTTATTGGTTTTAATTTAAGGTGGTATATAAGTATCTCAATCGTCATGTTGATCGATCGAAATTGGATGAAAAGAAAAAATGATGATGATTTCGAGGATCGCATTGATGAATTTCTCAAGTTTGCTTATGCGCATCCTGTTTATGTTGACTTTGATAAGATAAGGTGTCCATGTAATAAAATTGAGTTTTTGCATTAGAAAAAGAAAATGGTGGTAAAATGACATCTTCTCTGGTCAGGTTTTATGGGTGGATACACAGGGTGGATACACAAGGTGGACACAAGAAACTAATCTAACTTACTTGTATACTCAGTTTATATAATATAATTGAACCCTGAGTAACCTGGAGCTAGATGAGATCTATGCTCTGACGTACACTCAGACGCACGTGAGGAAGAAAAATAATGACGATGAACATCTGGCGGGGGACTTCATTTCAGATATTTTTTCCATAGATCAATGTAAGTTACAAATTAATTTGTTTATGTTAAAATTTCGGCTATGTATTCGATGTCTGTTGCCTTAATGTCTTAAATGTCCATCACTGTTTCGCAGGCCTTGTGCGAACAGATCAGGGGATCTAGGCAATAGCCTGACCAATCATTATCGTCCACAAGTACGGGTATGAGTACCAAGGAATTGAAATGGTGGCTAGATACACCAGGGGTTGTCAATAGGTCGAAAGGGCGCATACACGGCCTGCCCAGCACGACTGCACGTGCTGTGATATGAGCGTCCCCACCCCTTGCTGCCCTTTCACAAACACAGACACCACTAGCAGAGTGACAGTTACACCCATATGATATCCACCGCATTGCGGAGGAGGTATATATTCTGGATGATCAGCGCATGAGGGGATCAAGTACACAATAATTATTTTATGAAGTCAATTAACACATGAAGTAAACACGGCTTACAGTTACTATCGAGATTAATATGTCGTGCCTTTACCTGCGGGGTACTGTTGCTCTATATACTGAACCGTATCCCAGTGATAGTACTCTCGTGGACGAGCACAATCAATAGGATCCAGATCCCGGTCTCGCTGACCCCTGAGCCCTTCCCTATCCCGTGCCCTTTTACACTTGTGCGGATCCCCATCCCTATTTGTATCCCCCACTCGTGCCCTTTTGGACTTGTGCTCCCCTCTCTTCTTCTATTAAATCTGTATCCTGTTCCCATACCCTCCGAAACTCTGTATACATATTATTTTTTGATTAGTATAGAATTTGTAAATTTATCTATATATGTACTATGTTTGAATCATTGGGGTTAAATGATTACCGAAGGATCATCAATTATTTAACCCGAATGTGGATTGAGAATTGATTACAGAGTTGGGTATTAAAAAAATTAAAAATTGATTTGACTTTTAGCGACAAATTTTATTCCGTAACTAAAAGTCTTCAACCCAATGTACATAATACTTTTTAGCAACGGAAAAGTCCGTCGCTAAAAATATTACCAACGACTTTTAGTGACTGAGCATCCGTCGCTAAAGGCCTTTATTTTGAGGACTGATTTTTACCAACAGAATATTCATCGCTAAATATTTTACATAATAAATTATATTCTTTAAAAAAAATTACTGAAAATATATTTTGCAACGGAATTCCAGTGGTTAATCGAATTTATTGTCCCGTCGCAAAAAGTCAATTTTTAGCCGACAGAAATTTAAATTTTGTAGCCAAACTTTTGGCCACAGGGTTATAGGCGACGGGCTGTCCTTCGCTAAAAATCTTTAGCAACGGATTTAGGGCGTCCCTCGCTAAAATCCCAGTTTCTTGTAGTATGTAACGGTTGGTCAGGTAGAGACGGTGCTGAAATGGGGTGGCGGGGGTGATAGTGGGCAGAGCAGTGATGATGTGATAGGGGGGTAGTGGGAATATTGTGTGTTGCTGCGTGCACACAGGGTATGGGGCTGTGGCGACTGAGGCTTTGGGTGTGATTATCTTCAAAAGACAGGTTTGCCTCTCCATGTAGACTACCATCGACCTTTTCTTTATGACGGGGAGACAATTAATATAAACCAATTTTCAACTATTAGGGTGTTATATGCTGAAATTTGAACTACATGTTTTGAAGTGGAAAACGGTATAAACCTTCAAGGGGTTATTGCAACTTACCCATAAGAACTGGCTTTTTAGAGCTTGCATCATTCTGTCAAGCATGTTCACCAATCACAAATCACGAACCTTGTAAAAGACGGAGAACTTTGGGCAGTTTGAATTGCTGACATTGCTAGACTCCTTCAACGGACAACCGGGCACCAAAATCCACTATTACCGATATATTATCGTTTTTTCTACCCTTTTTGGGTTTACGCAGCTTGTCTTCTACGAAGGATGAGTTTCTGTTCGGAACTCATCCGCTGGTCGGACAAAAAAGGAGGGGTGTAGTTGAGCACATGGAACCAAGGTTCCTACCACCTAATCTGCTTGTGGCAAGCTACAGCCTGCTTGTGGCAAACTAAACCCAATGTGGGACAAGACAAAAATCACACACTTGAACAATGGCAGTGCAAACATCCTGCTAACTATGACAGATACTACGCATGTGTTTCTCTCAGGACCTTCTGCAGACTGCAAACAAGCTGCTAACCTTGATAGTGCCGGGATTTATAGCTACTGAAAGGCTTTGTTCGATCTATTGGCACTTGTAGCTTCTTCTTCTACCACATCCTTTATGGTCATTGGTCAGTTGTTCTTTATGTCCCTCTCCTGCACCCACCTACCGACCCCTTTTCTCTGTACTTTTGGTGTTAATAATAAACTCATAAGTGTCCTTCTCAACTTGGAACCTACTTTCTTCCTACCAACTAAACTGCCCGTGGCAAACCAACTGCGTAGCTTAAACCAAACTAGTCTGAATTAGGGGTGCAACTTGGACGGATTGGTTTGGTTATCAACCCAATCCAAGAAAATCAAACATTTTAAAAGCCCATCTCAACCCAACCCAGATTGGGCTTTTTGTAGAAAAAACCCAACCCAACCCAAACCAAGTAAAAATGCTATGGTTTGGGTTTCAACCCAACTCAACTAACATCTAATTAATTTTTTGTTTCAATCGTGAATGAATAATTTTCTTCAACTCATCTCATTATCTAAAGATTAACTTTACTCACGTTTGACTTATAGATAATACTTTAATCTTTGATAAATAAAAAGTTTCATTTATTTTCAAAAGATAAAATATGATATTATAAGGAAATTTTTCTAGATCAATCAGTAAACAAATACATAACTTAGGCATTAAAGACAACTAATAAACTCCAGTCTAGTTAAAAAGTACTAAAGTCTTTAAACAACATGAGAGGTAAAAAAATCATTAACAAAAGGTTTCACTATTTTGAAAGAAGAAATAAAATCCCAAGACACTTTGTGAAGACACCATGTTGCCAGTAGACTTGGTAATTGTTGCTAATTGGGAGTTTTGAATGAATTGGTAAATCCCAGAATCTGTTTTGTAGTGTAATGCAGGCTATGTCCCTCGTACTTTGCCTTTTGTGCCTGCATGTGGTATTGCCACAAAAGGAAAGATAAGCCAAAGATGTAATTAAAAACCATTCTGAACCAAGAAACGGGGAGTAAACAATTCCTAGATTCAAATGGAGAACCCACTGGCCCTTGCACTGTGGCCGTCTATCTAATGCAGCCTTATCTACAGTGAAATTTCAGAGCGTTTCCAAATGTATTTGAGAAAGAAACATCAGCTCAGCATTTCAGTCAGACATTGTCATAGTCGCACTCCTCTGTAGACAATGTACCAACCTACCAGATTCTCCTTTCCTCTTCCAACATAATGTTTAAACGCAAAGATGGATGATCTTTTGCTGTGTTATTTGTTCTTTGGAATTGCAAGTGATACTCCACTTCTATCTCCATCTACATAGATGAACTGATAAGAAATTTCTATGCACAACCATAGAAAGCAATTTCAATAACATATTTACAAATAGAGGATGAATGATTTTGTATTTGTTTATTTCAAAGCAGAATTTGGAAATGGTAATTAATTGAAAAAAGAAAAACTCATAAACATGAATTTGAAAATGCAGATAACAGTAACCAAATGAAGCATAATTAGTAACACAGCAGGAATGATGGAATTGGAGAGTAACAGTAACCAAAGAGGTTTATGGCATTATTTCAGAGTAACAGTAACCAAATGAAGCATTCTTTCAGAGTAACAGTTCAAAAGGCACTTTTCTACGGACCAAGAAACAAATGTTCAAAAGGGGAGATTAGCATGATATCCATAAACCCAGTGATACGAAAAACATCCAGCTGTTAATTTTCTGTCCAATAAACTTAACAACAACCAAGAAGAGGGAAGAAGCAATCAGGGCAACAAAATTTAAATTCACGAAATCAGGGCAACAAAGTTTAAATTCATATAGTACCTCGAGATTAGGAGATAATAGGGGGTTGAACAGCGTGAACTATTGCAGCTGCTGGAACAGAGACGCAGCCACTGTGTCTTCGCCGGAGAAGCACAGGAGCGGAGCAGGTAACGAGTAGCTGTTCTTTCAAGAAATAGCCCTTCTTTATATCCGTAGTGATCCAGAGAGGGCAAAGACTGACGGTGAGGAGGCCGAATTTTGGAACCCTAGAAATCGATTTGGGCAAAATTGGTGAGGAGTGCCGACCGTCGGGAAGAAGGATTGAAAGAACGAAAGGGGTCTTTGACTCTTTGTAAGCTTGGTTCCTTTTTCTTTGGGTTAGAATGGGTTTGACCCGATCTAGCTTATTTAAATATTCGCCCAACTCAGACCAACTTATTTTAAAATTAGTTAGGTTTAATGGGTTAAAATTTGTCTATATTTGAACTAAGTTGGTTAAAGCCCATCTTAAACTAGCCCAAATTACACCCATAGTCTGAACATTGTTAGTATATATCGTGTCACAAATGGCAGACGACTAATAATGAAAGACATTCACCGTGACTTAAAAGGGTCTTCAAGTAAAAAAAAAAAATTAATCTGGAATTTATGGATATTTTGATGACAAAGGCAACATCTCAGCCTTCATGTTACATGTCATGGTTAAAAGAAAGTTTAGAACACAGTGGATATGAAGTAAGTAAAAAGCAACCGTTTACGTGATCGTTGCTCATTGTATTTTGTTGAAATGCTTTCTATTGATAGTTAAAAAACTCCTCAAGAGGCATATACTATTTGCGCTTTTGTTTAGAGATCAAGGGGATCTCTTGCATGTAGCCTTTGCCATTTCGGGCGTTGGGAAGGTAATAGGTAAGTTTTTGGAGGATCAACACGAGAAATTGATAATGCACGTCTAATAATTAACGCGTAGAAAGAATGCAAGAGCGCATCATTATTTTTCATAATGAACTCCCAATGAATGTTCCCTAGGGCTTTATTCGTGTCAATTCACCTCAGGTATTGTTGCTAAGCACATCAATAATTTCGTGGAATTAGTCTACCACTTCTTCAATGCGTAGGCAACCACACTATAGCCCAAGAATCCCCCCCATCCCTACCACTCTCCAGAAACTCGTCATAATTATGGTGTGTCTGAAGAACACATTGGTAATAGTTGTGGTCCATCAATTTACCAACATGATTGTGATCATGAATTGGTATGCTCTCTCGTACACTACTGAGCAAGCCTGGTCCAGAGCCAAATAAGAAGACATTCTCGCGTTGTCGTTGGACATTAAATAAGTCAAACAGAAGTACGAAAAGAGTTTGACTATTGGACTCGTAGATCCAAGCTTGATCCTTGGGACTTGCTCAATGGTCACTTTCTAGGACTCCTGTTTTTCGTTACACGGGTGAAACCAAGAGGCTTTATCTACTATGCGAGTCAAAATACTAGGATCGTCTGCGACACACTCTAAGACGTATGTTGCTCTGCTGTCAATTTTGCTTACTGTAAAAGAAATACATACCGTGCATGAAAATTCACTCGTGACAGCAATTTGATGACATGATGTTAGGGCTCATACTGGCTTGATATCGCCGCTAATTCACTCGAATGCAAATTATAGGAATAAGTTCAGACTACAAATGGTTTAAGACAGACAAGTAAAGGGAGAAATAAGCACCGACAGGTAGTTACATGTGATAATGTGTCTTGAATAAAAAATCGAAAATTTGTGAGTGTCTTACATCGGTTATTCAGAGAATGTTACAACTTGGCGGGTTGGCCCTAAGTATATAAGTTTTGTCTCACATTGATTGTTTAGAAAAAGTCACAACTTATCTCTAAGTATATATGTATTGTCTTGTATTGTGTTTTAAGTACAAAAGAGAAGAGTCATTCTTTGAGAGACTTTGTTAAGAGAGACATAGATCTCCAATTTCGGCTACCACCTTGGAGTAGGCTTTCGCCGAATCACGTAAATCTTGTGTCTTGTGTGCTTTATTTTCTGTTATTATTTTCGATTCTCTTCTCCATTGCTTAGTGCGAAATCTAATATGTTCTTTAACATTACAGATATAACATCCTTCACTTTAAATAAACTAACACACCATAGACATAAGCATGTTCTATTGTTATGTTCTATCTATAAAAAAAAATGAGTTAAAAGGTCAGCATTTCATCAGTCTACCAACATCAAAAAGATTGTGCAGTAACAATAGCATTTCATCAGTCTACCAGCATCAAAAGGACTGTGTAATAACATAGCAATAGAATAAGTTAGAGCTCTCAGTTATCTGTAGATCATTAGCTCAACTTAAAAAAAGATAGCATTTACATTCACCAACCCAAATGACTAACCTCAAGATATGGAAGTTGCTATGTGGCAAATACTGTTTGCAGCAGAATAGTTTTCTGTAGGGCTCATGACTCGTGAGAACGACGAAGATCACGTTTTGACAGTTAAAATTATCTAAAAGAACCTTTCTCCAGGTGATATTGCTCATAAAAATCCTCGTGGTTTACCAAAGGACCACGATTAAAAGACCTGAGTCCTGCTTTCCCTAAGTGCCATTATATCAGCTTATGCCATGAAACTTGACTTTCTAGCATACTGAGTTAAAAAGTGCCTCCAGCCACACATTTTGACTTTCTAGCATATGTCATCAAGTATGATCAAAAGCTTAAAAAATCGAAGTATGGAAGTTAGGTTATGTAGCAGGCAGGTGGTCTTGTGGCAGTCCAGTGAGCCTAAGAAAACATAGTAACGCTTCGATACACATGAAGGTACAATAGTTCATCAGAAGACCAATGAAAGATTGTTGGTGCTTCCATCTGACTTTGTAAAATGACAATTGCAATTTTCTAGGCACAGTGTAACACAACTGATAGAAGGGACTAAGTCCAACCATAAACAACCGGGAAGCATATAACCACGCAATCATAGAAAGTTCCTTAACAGGCTTCTTACTGCATTTAAGTTGACACTAGGTTCTTCCTGCGCTCAAAAGCTGATGACCTCTCCGATTACTAATTACCTGTGGAAATAATTACCAATTACTCCCTACTTAATTCCTTGGTAATTCCTTTTCTTCTTCATAATGCTTCTCATGTTGCAAAGAGAATCACCCTTGCCAATTGCTGCATAAAAAATTGGAAGGCAACATAAATCCCGGGTCTATCTGGTTCCAACTCAAGGAGATGCTTTGCAGCAACTTCACCCCTTCGTACCAACCTGGTTGGTTTTGCATTTAATACTGCCCTTACTACAGCAGTAGGCTCGGTCATATCCTGGAACAAACACCATAGTTCTTCAGCCCAATCTGCCGGCCTAATATATCTATGAAGCACGTATGTGTAATGTCCTGGACCTGGCTCTAAACGATACTTCTGAAATGAGAGAAAACCTCTCAACCACCAAAGCTGAGTGACCACAAGCTGATAAAACAGCAAGAAACGTAGCATGCCATTTCCCACCTCCCCCACCATGACTTCCATATTCATTAATCATGCTTGTCAATGAACCACAGCTTTCTGGAGTATTCTCTCAAAATTAAAGTGCGCGTTCAAGACCCTCCCATATTCTGTGTTCATGTCTGAAAGTGCATTGCACAGTGGGGTATCAGATGTAAATACCAGTCGGGTAGCCGCATCTGCTTCCCAACTCACAAATCTGAATTCTATGAACAATTGCTCAGAGCACTAATAACCGCAACTAAATTGGGTGTCATCTTTCTCAAGATGGAGAAGGCCAAAATGAAATTCTGATCCCATAAAAATCCTGATAGCAACAAATTGCACATAATGGTTTATACAAGCTTTTAGCACTGAACAGCATGCATGTCAACTCACTAAGTTCCGTACTTCCATTCCTCACTAACCAAGTGCTTTTGCAGGGAAACCGTAGTATAGAAAGATCGCCCGTAGTATAGAAAGATCGCAAGCATGGCATTCCAAGTGACCACATCCTTGAAACCCATCACATTAAAGACACGTAATTAGTCACCCAGCTGGCCATATTTGGAATACTCGCCCATCAGTTTCCAATACTGAACCAGTTTTGATCATAAAAGGCCTGTAATTGAAGCTTGCCTTGGGGGCTTCGCAGGGTTGAGCATGCCCCCAAACTCGGGGTAAATGGTACGAGGCGAGGTCAGAACGGGGCCGGCGCGTGTTAAGGAAGAGATTCCAAGAGGAGAGACTAGTGAATTAAGAACATGAGAAGAGGTGAGGAGCAAATTAAGCGAAGAAATATCTCTGTGGGGCATTTCGTCGAGCGGGTGGTGTTGTGTCTGAATGAAAACGGTCTTGGCGTGCCGTTCGTAGCATCGTTTCTAATATATAGTTATTGGGTCCTCGGCGGGAAGTGACGGATACAAAGTTACGAAACCGGTGCAGCTCTAAGTTGCAGAATGGGCATTTAAGTGCTGCTAAAGATTTTAGAATCGTTGTTGAAGCAAAATTCAAATGACCTTTTCTATCCATCAATTTTCTTGTTTTTTAAGGTACCCACAAAAAAAAAATAATAAAATTTGCGCAATAATACTAGTAAGCCAGGCCTGAAGTAATAAGCGAAAAGTCACACGTGTTTGATACTAAGAGAATGAAAATGCAAACCGAGAGTAGGAGGTTGAGGAAAATTGGGAAGCACTTCAAAAGTATTTGATGACTTCCGACCGCTTTGGTTTGTTATTTTTAACTAGTGGTAGTCGCATCACACCACGTCGGGATGGAATAGAGATCCGAGGAGAAGAAAAAGTGAATAATCACACAACAATTTGTTCTGACAATATTGAATTTATTAGAGACCACATATGGAAACTGTGACACTAACGTTGCTCTCCGTTAATTACTATAAGGCGTTGTCGACACACACGTACAATTATAAGAAAACATGCGTAATTCTAATCAATATGCGTAAGAAAGGGTTCATAAAAAGAAGAAAGAGTTTTCTTACAAAATGGAGAATGGGAGGGAAGGAGCAGTGAAGATGGAGTAAAGCCAGTGATGGCCAAATATTTGGGTGGATTGATTGGTGTAATGAAGATGAAGAGGAAGTTTTAACTATAGTGTGGGATGAAGCGGTTATTTAATAAATATTAGAAATTTTCAAAAAAGACCTTGATTAACTTTTCTTTAAGTTGGAGTTAGTATATTATCAATAAATGGATATACTTTGAAGTGCAAAAAATATTTCACCATAAGGGTGCGACGCTTTTGAGGCACACACATTGCAAATAAAACAGATCTTATCAGTGTGTCAATTTGAACTTAAAAACCGACAATTAACTACCTTCTTTGGGTGGGGAATTGGCCTTGCAATTATGCCTCTAGAGGTCTTCTAAATAACTAAAAGCCATTTCAGTATTTTTTCGTCTTATAATTTCTCTCCCTCCCGTTCTTCCATAATCACACACGACATACTGTGGTTTTTAATGAACATTGAGTTTTTACATGGGATATATGTAGTGTAAGGATGTGTTTGATAACGTAATTAAGTATTTACAACTTAAAATTTTTAATAATTTTTAATTAAATGCGTTTGATAACATTAAACATTGTATCACTTAGAACATTAATTCTTACCAAAATAGACTAATATTTTAAGTCATGGTGGACTTACTTAACATTGATCACTTAATTTCAAGTGAGATGGTTACAAATTATTTAACATATTTTTACATAAGAAAATAATTACCACCACGATGTCATCTCAATTAATTTGCTGGCAACACTGCCCCTCCACCACAATACATCCACCACTACAACCATTATTTCCTTTTATTACCACCATCACAATTACCACGACCTAACCACTATCACCACCTCCACCATACCGTCGCTATTGGCACCACGTTCATTTCTGCTAAAATTATTTAAAGATTTATCACACTGCAATCACGACCATGACTGCCATGTTACCGTCTATCGCTATCATCACAATTACCAACAACATGTCTTCACACACTATTACCGCCACCATTGACACCTTTTTACTATCGCCGCCACCGCTACCACCACCACCACTACTCCATCGTCACTACCACCACCACCACCACTAACACGATTAGCCCCCCCCCCCCCCCACCAAAAAAAAACGTTATAAAGCACAAACAAATGCATAATTTTGGTAAAATGGATAAATTTGTAAATAAAAAAATTTCAGATATCTACTTTTGGTTTACCAAACAGGTTAACTTATTTTTCAATAAAAATTCAGTCGCTTAAAATTTTTAATTTTACTAATTTAGTGCTTAACTTTTTTAGCACTTAAATTTCAGTTTTATCAAACAGCCCCTAAGTTAAATATTACTTGCAGGTCAGTTAGACTCAAAGGTCATCCAATGCTCAGCGGTGCGGTCCAAGCTCAGAGTTTAGACCATGAAAATTAGGTTGGGACCAGGAAGAATCTACAAAAACCTTGTTGCACTCTCCAATAGCTGAGCAAGGTCAATGACGTATTAGTAACAAATATACTGGAAAAGGAAGGATAAGAGAGAGAGAGAGAGAGAGAGAGAGAGAGAGAGAGTGCCCCAGTTAGATAGACTAGAGTTTGTAGGTCTATAGTGGTAGAATACATTATGGTACTTCATGGTTATTCGAAGATGCAGCCATGCTCAAATTCACGGGCTAAGCATGGCCTCCACCCCACATGAAAAAAAATTGGTTGCTACTTGCTATCCAGGTTGAAGGTATCTTCTTTTGGCTCCACGTGTAGCAACAATTAGTGATCGCTGAATGTTTTTAGTGATTTTTATATTTAGTGTCGTTAAAAAAATGCTGTTAAGAATTATCGCTAAAAATATTAACAGAAAAGGCATCAGAAACATTTAGCGACTATTAATTATCACTATATACGAGGTTAGAAAAAGATTCTTATAATCCGGATAGCAGCCAATATTCATTAACCCTAGATTGGACATTAGAGCCTCGGTCACACATATCAATAGCTTCTAAGTTTCCCCAAACTCCATTCACTCTGCACTATGGTAGAAAATCAAGTGAACTCGTGTTATAGAGAGGTGGTAGTGCCAATCAAGACGAGTCGTAAACATTTGAATGGCACTCTAAGGAAAAACACAACCACCACCAATAAATTGTTAAAGCCTTGTGGTCAAATGCTAATTGATATGATATAGGCGATGTTGGATATAACTTAGGCAATGCCGATGCCAGATATAACTTAGGCAATGCTGATGCCAGATATAACTTAACATTCTTCTTCACATAGTACTAAGATAATGAGCCCGACATGAGCACGCAAGCAAAGATCCTCGATGGCTCAGACTCCATCTTTGTGCACTACAAACCTTCTCAACTGGCCACGTTTGATAAGGGCTTTGATTGCTCGCTTTAGTGACCCATAATTGTCAGTTGTGTGGCCATGATCGTTGTGATAGTGGCACCATAAGTCTTTGTTTCGTTTATTTGGCCAGGATCTCATCTTGTCTGGCCATTGAAGAGCCTTATTGTCTTTGATCTCGTGAAGTATCTGTGATGGTTTGGCATTGAGGGGTGTAAGATTTTTTGAGGCGAACAGGATTTTGGGATGCCGTTTGGAACGTTTTGTCGGCTTTCCTCCTTGGGGATTTAATTCCTGAGATCGTTTCTGCTGCTCTTCATTCCCTTCTTCCCGTCGTCCTCTATGTGTCTCCAGGTATTCTTCTGCTTGAATGTATTTGTTAGCCTTCTCGAGAAGGGCTTTCATATTACCTGGAGGACTTTTGTTCATAGAGAATGCGAACTTGGATGTGGATTGAAGGTCTCGGAGGAATGCAATATACTTTACAAACTCGTCCAAGTTATCGATTTCCAAAGTGGCTGCGTTGAATCGTCCGAGAAAGCACGCCAAAGGCTCGTTTTTCTCTTGCACAACGTTCAACAGACTCGCTGAGTTTTTCCTTCGGAAGCGACTGCTTACAAAGTACTTCTGAAAGAGATCTGATAATTGACTAAAAGAGTAGATGGATCTCGGTTGTAGAGATTTGAACCATGGATGTGCAGCCTTCCTCAAAGTGGTAGGAAAGGCTCTGCACGTGACAGCATCTGAGACCTAGAGGAGGAGCATGTTTGTTTCAAACTGGTAGACATGTTCTCCCAGATCTCCGATTCCGTCGTAGAGATCACATTGAGACATTCAAAAATTGGGAGGTAGCTTTGCCTTTTCGATGGCCTCGGATAAAGGATATCCAGATTCTTCCCTCGGGGAGATTGTTCTGGACAATGATCTCTAGGGACAATCTTCCAGGGGTCCCGTTCTCGAGTACGAAACTCATGCGTCTTCTTTCTGTGGATAGATCTTTGAGGGGTCTCAGCTTTGGCAGCCTGTGCGGGAGAGGAGTTGGTACTGTCGTCCACTGAAGGATCGCGACGGTAGCATGATCCACTCCTGGTCATGTGCTCTCCGCCCTTCTCTTTGGAATCGAAAGTCGGATCGGCCGCTGACCTATATTTGCGGCCGTAACTTGATCTGGAGGTAAGACGGAGACGAAGGTCGCTAGGGTCAAGATGAGAATGGTGAGTGGACGGCGGAGCCACCGCCATGTCGAGCTTTTGTTAAAAGTGTTCACGACATCTTTCAGTTCGTGGATCTCTTTCGTAAGGTCGGCATGGGGTGTTTTGAATAGCTGACGGTTTAGGCGATGACAAAGGTCCTTGTTTTTCAAAGTAAACGTCGGAGATCAGTTTCTCCGAGGTCTGATTTCTGATTCGGGAGTCGCAGATGTTACATTAACGTATGCATCTTTCGCAGAATCGGCACGACGACGTGAAGGTGACGAACGTTGGTCACGACTGAGCCGACGAGTGCTGCTCGTTCGGGCGTGATGGTGTTGAGAACGACTATGTGAAGAGTCGCTGGAAGAAGAATGATTGGCCATGTTTCCTGTAGTGGTCCACGGATGGTGTCAATCTGTTACAGCTGAAAACTGGATCGGGAACCACACCACAGATAAGCCTGCAAAAGAGAACACGGAGGGACTGCCAGGTGGGGTTTCGGCGGGGGAACGCTCCGATGCTTAAGTCAGAGATGGCTAACAATGTAGGACTCTGAAGAAGCAGTAAGACACAATGTGTAATTGTGTGTGTGTAATTATCCATACCTGAGAGGTTAGACCCCTTTATATAGTAGTAGGAAGGAGAGCCCAATCAGAATCGAATTGAGATCCTAGAAGATCACATGTCAATCCTGGCTGATAGAGTTAGGGTCTGTTTAGGATTCAGATTGATGACTGATATGGCAACTGCCTAATCAGCAATAAGCCAACTTGGACCATGTGTCATAACTGTCACGTGTCGTCTGTAGATAGGAGGCGTATTTTTAATTATATAAAAAAGGATAAGTCACCATGTATAAGAAGTAAATTAATCACTTATTTCTCAACAATGAGGGATATAACTCAATGCAATAATATATTTTATTTAGCGTTAAAGCGAGACGCGATTGTACCAGCACACTGATAGTTGTTCAGGTAACATTCTACCAAAACAGAATTATATCACACGTCAAGAAGAAAAAAGTATGTCCGCAGCATAATTCCATCGGCTAAGCTAAGGGTTTGATCGATCTTTCAGAATCACAAGCCCCCATTTTCGTGGTCAGGGAAGCTCGTTCCTGACACGGCTGTCAACCTCTTAAATAGTAGCATTCATCAATGAGCTCTAATGGCTTTCTTGCTAGACGAAAAGAAAGTGAACTTTTGATCAAAAGCCCCACGAAGAAACTCTTTTTTGTCCAGCCCCATCAAATCCTCACGAAAACTCTCTATTTAGCAAGTTAGAAAGGACGGAATAAAACTTCCCAACTATAGTAATTGGTCTTTTTTCCACGTATGCGCAAATACTTCATAACGTCGTTCAAGTGATATTCCTTGTTTTCTTTTCTCTTTTTATATTGTTCTCATTTATAGTACTAGCAATCAAGTATAAACGATTACGTAAGTTCGTCATAGAAGGGTGTTGTAAATTGATTATCTCGATTTTAATGAGTGAAACTTGAAAGCAATTGTTGTTACAAATTGGCCAACGCACATAAGATTCCTTATTTTATCACTTCATCAACAATATGGTATTCTAGCTCATTTAACAAAACAATGGTATTTGTAAGACCACTGTAGTTCATTGACTACCTTGTTGCACACAAGTTCACACCATCTAGTGAGTAGTTAAAGGGACCCCCTGTTCTATCTAATGGTCGTATGAAAAGTTTCAAAAACAACCAAACAATAGTAGACTTTCTCAGTGACCCTAGCTGATAGATCAAACACGTACAGTATATCGTGTCACATCAAAAGTGTTGTAAGCAATAACCTTTCAGAATTTGTACAAGTCCTAAGTTCCAAACCAAACAAGGTAAAGAAATAAAGATGGCAAGAGAGTAGCACTTGAAAGGTAGTTACACAATGGTCTTCAACAAGTTGCATCCTTTTGTATTCATTCTCAATAAAAATGCTTGGGTAGAAGTTTCCGCATGCCTTCACCGGATAGTCAACGAGCAAGTAGTTTTCAGGCGGCTTTTTCACCCGCAAAGTTGACATTGCTCCGCTTGATCATATCATGAGAAGGTGGTTAGGCAGCAATCCCCTCTTCCTACCATTCTCACCACCAGTGCAGGTGAATGGTGTGTTGAGCACGTGCAGAAGAAGCTTACATTAATATTTTGCAACACTTGGTGCCTCAGTATAAAATGCTGCCACAACTCCAAATATGCCCAGTATTAAACCATTTATCTAAACGGCCAAAACATTAGCATCTACAAATTCCCTTGCCTGATCTTAGCCTCCACCCCCACCACCACTCCACAGCATGAAAGGGGATGCACCGGCCACAGTATGCGTCACCGGAGCTGCCGGATTCATCGGCTCGTGGCTTGTCATGAGGCTTCTCGAACGTAGCTATATCGTTCGTGCCACTGTCCGCGACCCTGGTATGGTCTTTCGCTTCCCTTTCTTTGCTGGTAAAGTAATTTTACGTACTATGGAGTTGATGTGAATAATACTTTCTAATCGTGCGGCGGCCGTGGTGGTGCTGCAGGGAACATGAAGAAGGTGAAGCATTTGCTAGACTTGCCGAAAGCCGATACAAACTTGACACTGTGGAAGGCAGACCTAACGGAAGAAGGAAGCTTTGATGAAGCCATTGAAGGTTGCCATGGGGTGTTCCATGTGGCCACCCCTATGGACTTTGAATCCCAGGACCCTGAGGTAATGATGCTAACAGTGTACATAACATTCACTCCCATATTTCAGCTTATTCTGATGAGGAGATAATTACTATCGTGCGCCATGGCCTCACCGTTGACTAGATTACACCCCCCGACAATTAAGAAACATTTCTATACAAATATAGAACTAGCTTTCAGCCGTTGGATGGATGCCCTGTAGTTGTACTCTTGTTTTCAGTTGACATTCTAGTGACTTGTATAGGTCTTAATTTTGTGTTTAGCTAATTTAAAAGTAGCTTAGTATGACTCTTCAACAAATTTATCACAAGCTTTAAATCTGTGAGAAACATAAAAAGAAACAAAACAACTGCCTGAACAGGAGAACATGATTGTAATGGAAAGAAATAATCTAGTTTGACATTATTAATTAAGTTTCACATTCGTATATACAAGCAAAAGAGATCACTGTATATGTATATGTGCATACACGACTACCATTTGACAAAACATTGCACAAGCTGCATTCTGTGTATAATTGGGTTACTGGATTATGAATTGCAGAATGAAGTTATCAAGCCTACAATCGAGGGAGTCTTAGGCATCATAAGATCATGTGCGAAAGCGAAAACCGTCAAGAGGCTGGTCTTTACCTCATCAGCGGGCACGGTCAACGTTCAGGAGCATCAGCGCCCTGTATACGATGAAAACGATTGGAGTGACTTGGATTTCATCTATTCGAAGAAGATGACAGCATGGGTCTGTATGTTGAATTTTGCTCTTTCAGAAAAAGCCCCAGACGAAGATTTGGGATGATGAGATGGTTCTAATGTGCATTTTTAATTCTCTACAGATGTATTTCGTGTCAAAAACATTGGCAGAGAAAGCAGCTTGGGAAGCCGCTAAAGAGAACAACATCGATTTCATCAGTATCATACCGACACTAGTCGTTGGTCCATTTATCATGCCATCGTTCCCACCAAGCCTAATTACTGCACTTTCCCTGATCACCGGTAAGTATATACGAATGCACATACTGATTTTGTTTTGACAAAGCGAATCGATCATCATAATTAAGAACAATTTGCCACAGGAAACGAACCTCACTACTCGATTATAAAGCAAGGCCAATTTGTGCATTTAGATGATCTTTGTGAATCACACATATTCCTGTACGAGGATCCTAAAGCAGAAGGAAGGTACATTTGCTCTTCTCATGATGCGACCATTCATGATTTGGCACAGTTGATTAGAGAGAAATGGCCCGAGTACGACATTCCTACTGAGTAAGCATCTTAACTCAGCTCATGCCAAGTGCAGTTTTATATTTTGACAACTTCGGAACAATTTAACAGTTGAAAATGGACAGGTTGAAGGGTATTGAAAAGGACCTGCCAGTGGTTTGCTTCTCATCTAAGAAGTTGAGAGACATGGGTTTCCAGTTTAAGTACAGCTTGGAGGATATGTTCAGAGGAGCCATAGAAACCTGCAGAGAGAAGGGATTACTTCCCGGTTCCACCAGAAAACACGACGATGGCAAAGAAAAGGTTTTGCTGCCTTGTTCCACCGAATCCCATACCAATGACCATAAGAAGGGATCAGTTCCCTGTCCTATTGAAAGCCATGCCAACGGCAAGGTCTAGAAGTAAAAGAAGGCAAGCTAGCACGTATCAAGTTTTTCCTCTTCCGTTTTTCATTCTTGTTGTACCATGTGAAGGCCTAAGGTGTTGCTTCCGTGCTTGGAAGATCGGGTCTATGTAATCACCTAAATGGAAATTGATGTTTGATTTATGTTTTCGGCTGAGACACGTAAAGAGAACTTGATCAATAACTGTTAATGGTAGGTTTTCTTTAACCAGACACAATACTTTTGCCTGTATAACCTTAAAGATCCACATTAAGATTGGACCAGCAACTTGGAGATTTCCAGGTTGCCCAATGCACAGACGTAACTTCTGAAGAGTTAGAACACTCAATTTACGAAATCCCGTGGGAATCCCTCAACAAATTGGAGCTCTCAAAGCTACTGGAAATCCCAAAAGAGCAATTAAAATCTATATAGAAACCAGTAGCTGCCTTATCTATATCTATACTCTATACATACATATATAAAAGCACGTATGCGCTTAAATGGTTAATTTTTTTTTTTTCTTAAGATACCTTTTTTTTTTCTTAAGATACCCTTTTTGAATTTAATCATAAAAGATCAATCGTGATTAAGGGTATATTTGACTTAAACCAGTTTTTGTCATTTGACTTAGACCAGTTTTTGTCATTAAATACCCTTGTTGAGTTACAATGTTATTAAAAAATGAGGGTATTTTTTATTTCTCATGGGATGTTAAGTCTATTTCCTTAAAAATACCCTTACTAGAATATATGTTTTTGTTAGAGTTAAGGGTTGTTTTGACTTTTAGCCCATATGAACTTAAATAGCTAATCTTTTTTCTTTCTTAAGATACCCTTCTTAAATTGAAATCTTCATTAAAGATTAGTAGTAATTAAGGGTATTTTCAACTTAAAATATTTTTCTATTAAATACTCTCTTTGAATTAGAGTGTTATAAAAAAATGAGAAATTTTTTTAGTTCTCATAAGATATTAAGTTTCTTTCCTGCAATACCCTTATTAAAATTTATACTTTTGTTAGAGTTAAGGGTGATTTTGACTTCTAGCACGTATGAGATTAACGGGTTAATCTTTTTTTTTTTTTTAAAGATACCCTTCTTAAGAAAGCTATAAAAACTAGAGTTTTTTTAAAAAACTTTCAAATGCATAAGAACTGCTACATCATACTATTATGCTATTATTTATAATTTGAGTTTATGACAATATTCATATTAGAGTAATTGGAATATTATTATTTGCATTATATAAAATTTTCTTCATATAGTTATTATC
This sequence comes from Escallonia herrerae, assembly GCA_033070095.1. Taxonomy (NCBI): domain Eukaryota; kingdom Viridiplantae; phylum Streptophyta; class Magnoliopsida; order Escalloniales; family Escalloniaceae; genus Escallonia; species Escallonia herrerae. The sequence goes on along the minus strand of JAVXUP010002165.1, from coordinate 107,875 downwards.
TTCCTATGGTTCATTGGAACCCTGAATATCATATATTTATATGATAATATATTCTTCATACGGTTATTGTTGTATATTTCACTCTTACAATGATAGGATTAAGTAGAATGCAATTGATAATGACGCCAGTTTATTTGAGCTCAAATTATCATTTTTTTTTTTACATGAAAACTCTTGGGTTTTGATGCCCAAGGGGTTAAATGACTGGACATTATTTTCTTAAAATATTCTCTTTAAGTTTAAAATGTTTCTAAATAGTGAGGGTGCCTATAACATTTAAGAAGGTAATACTAAATTACAACCTCTTTCGCTAACTTTAAATATTTTGTCTCTAAAGAGGATTAAAGTTCACCAATGTATTTTTTTCAATAACAAAAAATAGTAAATATAAACAAAACGAGTAAGGATCTGGTCCAACACATAAAAGAATCTCAAGGATTAAATGACTAAATTTTTTCTTTAAAGATAAAAGGTTTAAGAAAATGGTAATTTTTTTAACTTCTAAAAAAGTGAGGCTAAACTATAATATTTTTGGCTAAATTCAAACAATTTACTTCTAAAGAGGTTAAAAATTTACTAACGCATCTTTAAGATACAAAAATGTATTGATTTAATAAAATTGGGTGTGGATCTAACCCCACTGCATAAAATGATCCCAATGGGTTAAATGACTAAATATTTCTCTTTAAAAAATACCCTTTTTAAGCATTTACAATTTGGAAAAAATTAAGGACGTTTTTTTAATTTCAAAAAGAGTGAAGCGAAATTACAATATTTCTAGGTACATTTTAACATTTGGTCGCCGAAGAGATTAAAAATTCTCTATTCACCTTTAAAGAAAATTCTATCAAAATTTAACCTTAAAATTAATAACATCAAAATAGATGAAATGACCACCTTAATTTTCTCTATTCCTTAGAAAACCGTTCCCAAGTTCAGATTATTATCATTATTATTAATTTTTTTGCATATATACACATATTTTAAAGATAGATTGGCTACTGCATCTACTAACTTTTACATATGACTGCAAATTTAAATCTACCGACATAGGACTGAGTCTGATATCTACAAGTTTGACTAAGCCTTCAACTCTTATGATATAATTATGTATTATTTTGTGTTTGGTAAAATAGTTGGTTGTTGTGATTTCCTTAAGTTTCAAAAGCCTTACGTCGTAGGTGGTATTATTAATAACTACGTCTATAAATATATAAAAGCACGGATGAGCTTAAATGGCTAATATTTTTTGCCTTAAGTTACTCTTCTTAAATTTAAAGTCTTCATAAAAGATTAGTGGTGATTAGGGGTACTTTGACTTAAAAATCTCCCCCCCCCCCCCCCCCCCAATAGATATATTTTTTGAATTAGAGTCTTATTAAAAAGAAGGTGTTTTTGACTTCTCATAGGATATCAAGCTTCTTTCGTTAAATACCCTTATTGAAATATATTGTTAGAGTTAAGGGTTGTTTTGATTTTTACTTTAAAAAAAGAGAGAAAATCCTTATGAAAATTCCATTAAATCATCTTTGAACTTTTACATGATTTTTTTACTACTGAATTTTTTTCAACAAAACCTACCGCCTCCATTCACTAAAAATTGCTGCATCATACTATTCTGCTCTTAATTATAATTTGAGTTCGTGACAAGAAAATGATCATGTGTTCATATTAGACTAATTGGAATACCGTAACATATTCTTCATATGATTATTGTCTTCCGATCATACAATGTAACCCGGAATATCATATATTTACATGATAACATGTTCTTAATAGGGCTATTGTCTTTGTATATCCCACTCTTAAAAGTGATTGGATTAGGTAAAATATAATTGATAGTGACTTTAATTTATTTGAGCTTAAATTACTAATATATTTAACATAAAAACTCTCGAGTTTTGATGCGTAAGGGGTTTAATGACTAAACATTATTTTTTTTAAATACTTCATTTAAGTTTAAAAGGTTTCTAAACAATGGGGTGCTTATGACTTTTAAAAAGGTGATGTTAATTACAACCTTCTTTTGCTAGCTTTAAATATTTTGTCGATAAAACGGTTGCAAGTCCACTAATGCATCTTTTAATAATTAAAAACTATATATAAATACAACCAAAATGGGTGAGCATCTGGCCCCAACTCATAAAATAATCTCAAGGGATTATATGATTAAAATTTAGAGTACACTATAGATTTTTTAACTGGAAAGTAGAAAAAAGAAGGTAACATTAACGTTAAGTGTAGTTTTAGACAAGTTATACTCGAAATTTGAAACTCGAGCTAGAAAATTTTGAATAAAGCGCTTATTTTGTTCCTTAATCTTCAAATAAGAGATATATGTAAATTATACTTCAATAGACTAGATCAATACCAAAAGAAAATAACTGTAGGGGTTATTTGACCCACAACAATCATCGTTACAAGAAATAACCATCACTGTAAAGAAACAAAAATGGATAATGAATGATATTAAAAGTCCTATGTGATGATATTTCGAACTTTAGTGGTGATTCTTGCAGGAAAAATGGTTAAATCTCTAAGGTGTGTTTGGATATGGGATTTTGAAATACTGAGTATTTTTAAATGCCCTCGTTTCGAATTCTCCTGATTTACAAATTCTATCATTTTGAAATATATTATTTGGAAGAAAAGAAGCAAAATGTTATTAAAAAAAGTGGGAGACAAGATTCTTAAAAAATAGGGAACTAGTTATTGTGGATTTGTAAATTAATGATTGGAGTAGATTTGACAAATAACTAGTTCAAACTAGTGATTTGAACTGTGGATTTGGGGACCCCAAATCCACTGTTCAAATCAGTCCGAAATTTCAAAAATTCCTTTTGAACTATCCAAACAAGATATTTTGTCCAAGTGATTTACAAATACCTTACTAAAGTCAAATCCCCAATTCAAACCTCTATCCAAACACACCCTAAAAGTGACCGATATAAAACTTTAAAAAGATCCTTAAAAGCTACAGCTATTGAATTTGTTACCTAAGCAATTGAGCCTTCATATGTATCCTGCTAGATCTGTTGAGTTTATTTGATTCCAAATTTTAGAGATACAAAACTTAAGCTCCTAATTCCTTTCGTTTAAAAACTTTGTTATACACTTATTAGTCACAACTCCTTCTTGTTAGACACTTTATTTCAAACATCTTTTGTGAGTAAATTTTTAAACTTTTGTTAATATGAATGTATAATTTAAACTTATCCTCAATTTCACTTCTTATACTTATATACATGACATATAAATACATTACAAGAAATTGGAAGTTAATTGCCTGCAAAACACTTTTTTCGCTTATATAACTATAATATCAAACTTGTAGCGTTTCATTAAGAGTTAGATATTTTTGGAAGATCTGTGAAACTGATTACATTATCAGTGTACCTTAGAAAATAACATATAGTATAAAACAATCATAATTTCTTTCAGCAGCAATTTGATGTGACAAAAGAATAAATATGCTACAAAAATTGGTAGTAATTGACATAATTAACGATTAGGCTTTGGAAATAAGACCATATCATGAGCAATTAACTTTCTGCTACTTTAAGTCTTTGATTAGCCGTTAATAATTGATTAATTTAATATGATTTAATTATAATGATCGTATTAATTAATTTTAATTATATTTTTCATCAAGGTTTATAACATTTTTATTTTTGAATTACCATATAATGTGTAAAGCACGTGATCCTTACTAGTTCTCGCAAAAACAGGAAGGGGTTTAACGGGGGCAACGGTACAGACTGGAAAAAGGTCAAGATTTGGGTACAAGAATCAAAGTCCTTACATGATACGACAATTAGAAAGGAACAACCCTGTTAGCTTTTTGACACTGATATATCAAAGCTCCGTTTAGGCTTCATTGCCTAGATCCGAAAGCATTAGAACCCTGACAACGCCTCAGAGTTTAAACCTGATAGTTTGCAGAATCTTGGTTATAAGATGATGGGAACGCCAACTCATTGCCGCTAAAACTACATCAGCAACAAAATAATTACCTTTCAGCGGCATATGACTGGATCAGGAAAGTTGTGTCACTCTCTGTAACGGAGAGAGGTGGTTCAGACTCCTTTATTTCCTCTAGGCATGAAATGGAAGCTCCAAAATCCATCGGAAACATCCACTTACTCTTGGGCTAAGAAGAGTTTGGATGTGAATAAAGAGATTCATTGTGAAGGAAATTAATTTGAGCCTCTTAAAAGGCACGGTCATAATTTTGTAAGAGTTGGTCCTCTTAAGCAAAGCTTACCAATCTTAATGCCTTCACCTTCAGTGGCAGACCTCATTGGACTCCTACCGAAGCTTATACATGTTTTCACGTCCTTCACCTCCAGTCAGAAATCGTTCCTACTGACTCCATTGGAATCAAATAAACATAATCAAGTCTAATTCAGAATTATCTTCACAACTCTCAATTGCAAAGGGGAACGCCAGGTCGCTAATCTGAGGTCTGAAGCAGTAAATTTCAAAGAGATTCAACTCTCTTCAGCTCAAATGAAGCAAATCTCTCTGCCATACCTACCTACCTCCGTCTTGCTACCAGTTACTAGTTATTGTTTCGGCTGATGCCCTTACTCCAGAGTTGCCTAGCTTAGCTTCTTCCTCCTCTCCCTTTTTCTTCTTCGTGAAGCATATATACTTTCACTGCTTAAAAACTTGGAATACCAAAGGCGGAACCTTCATGGTGAGACCAACATTGCCATGCCAGTGTTGTGTCTGTTGTCCAATACACAGATAGCATGAACATTTATTCAGCAATGACTGCCAGCGGAACAGCCTCTGTCGACACGGGAGTCTCATCGACGCATTCTATGCTCTGCACTTTACCTCCGTACTGACAGAAAGCAAGGGAACTCAGCTGGGACCAAGAGTTGAAGCGAGAAAGGAGGAGAGCCGACCAAAGACTCAAAACTCTGTACCCAAGACTGGCAATGGGATATTCTCTCTCACATAGAGAAAGAAGAACTCTCAACACCAACCCCCCACCCCAATACCCAACAAAGCCAAGATAAAACTCACGGGGCTAATAGTGAGGTCATAATAAATAGAGAAGAGAGAAAGCAGGCAGTGTAAAGTGGTATCATCACGAAAGTGCTTTGTTTCTAACTTTTAAAATCCAACAACAATGAAAGGGCTTAATTTGATGAAGGGTTTCACTATTTGTGGCATATTTCTGCACAGAAAAGTTCGTAGATTATGTGACTGCATATGAATGACCTGCCATTCTGTACTTTATTACCTTTTGTACCCTTTTTTCTTGTGCTGTGGTTCATATTCTACCCAAAAAAAAATAAAAAATGGTAAAACGTAACATTGGATGCCAATTTTTTGTACACGGGAGAGCCTTTCGACATTCATCGATTTCATTCCCAACCAATTTCTTGAAGCTAAGATGCATCTAAAACTAAACAACGGCCTAAAACGTTGAGGCAGATATACAGAGTTTTACTTGCTGGCAGTATAAATCAAAGGATGTCTGATACGGTCACTGGAACTGCAACTACCGCTCCTCTGAGTTGAATTTGTTCCACGCTTCCTAGAGATACACAAGAACAAAATTGGTATATGAGAGAATTCTTCACCCTAAACACATAAGTCAACTGATAATGAAGGACACGAACGGAGATAGCAACTGCAACACAATAATGATAATGTTGTCTGAAAGAATCCAATTTTGTGCAATATGAAGGCCAATGGCAAAGTAGCCACTGCTCTTAGAACACCCTCTCTTAGACTAGAACCACCTTCAACAAGAAAAGTATAACTAATAAATAAACAACTGATGAGGGCACTTGCAATAATGATATTGTTGTCTGAAAGAATCCAATTTTGTGCAATATGCCAATGGCAAAGTAGCCACTGCTCTTAGAACACCCTCTCTTAGACTAGAACCACCTTCTACAAGAGAAGTATAACTAACAAATAAACAACTGATGAGGGCACTTGCAGGGTCATTTTACATTTGATTGTTCAAAACATTCAAGGTTCATAGCCATACTCCTGAAGTGTAACAACTACCAAGACAAGAAGACCAAACCCAGCTCAGTCTCGAACTTCAGTAGTTGTGATAGAAGAGCAAGTATCCCATCTCCTTAATAACGTAGTCATATGTTCATAATGTCTAGCTTACCAACTCTTAAGAAGCTCTTAGGAAGTAAATCTAGAAAATTTTAGTCAGATTTAGGAATTGCAGAGCTTCTGTTGATTCAAAGAACAGAAAATAAGGTCATCAAACAAAGTAGTAGAAAGAAAGGGAAGCAAGTGACAAACCTTAAGAAGATCAAAGACTTTTTCACATATGTACTTTTGCTGGATAGTAGCACCCCGCTGTTGTAATTTGTCAGGGTGAACACAAAGAGTGGCTTTCCTGTAAGCTTTCTTAGCAGCAACAGCAGTTACAACATCAGTCAGAGGAACTGGATGCCAACCACTATCTGGCCCGAGAATCTGCCACAAAGACAGTTACTTAGTGATCAAGTTTATGGAGCTGAGAGAGAAGTGTAGCTCATCACTCTTAAAAGCCATATCAGGTCTATAATTGATAGAATTTCAATCATCCGTCCGAAGAATTATATGAGATATGAGATGACTGAATAGAACAAATAAAAGATTAGTGATGTGACTCACAAAAGACAACTAGAAAGGCCAAAAAGAAAGTACCAAAAACTACCAATTGATAGATAGAAGTTTACCCGACAAGGCCAGGAAAACAAATTAGTGTGTATGTTGGATAAAGAGACGCAAAAATTTCTAGCTGAGCATCCAACTAGTCACTACATATTCATTAACAAAGTCATTAACATCAACAAAAGAGAGTTTTGCCGCTGTTGGGAGTCGGGGCAAATTATTGCAGAAGGCAACTAGCAACCAATAGAGAAGTGCAATATCCAAGGCCCAGGATTAAGCAATTCCTCCAATCTCAAAGTGTATTTTTTCTTAAATGGTATGTCATGCTAGTGCACTAGACTGTACATCAAGAGACATTCAAATAATTCAGCATGCACTAGGTACTCTATATACAGTCAGGAAAAACCCAGTGCAAGTTCTTGCATAAAGAAAAACAGATTACTACACATACATATTGCAATGTTGAAATTAATGCGCGCAAATTCCCTTCTTTTCCACTTGACCATCTCTTGACATCAGCATCCAGAGCTTCTGCTAATCTCTGCAGAGAAAAACCTTATTGTAAGATATGACCATTACAGTAGCTACACATTATAGTCTGGTCAACCTTACATGTCTCTCTGCTTGCTCTCTTTGAGCAAGAAGATCACGCATATTCTTTTCCGCCAAAGCTTTTGCCTGATTAATGACAGAAATAACTGTTAGAGGCGAACGGAGAAGAACGAAGAAACCGGGGAAAATGTAACAATAAAAAAAAAAAAAGCACATACTGCACGCTCAGCTGTTCTCTGATGCCTCTCTAACCGAGCTTTACACCTTTGAGGCGATTCACTTTCAACTACAAAATTTATAATGTTGCGTGAAGCTTCAAATGCCATAAATACATGTTTATGTTTTTCTTTTGTTTCCTTTTATTTTATAATTGCAAGTCTTAGACAAAGTGTTTATGAAGCATCAAAAAATTGAAGAGTCACAGGTTAATTAACGGAAAAAAAATTAGAACATACCACCATGAACTGAATAATGCGAATATCTCGGCCCCACGCTCTGAAATTGCAGGTCCTGCTAATTGTATCTGATTAATAGAAAGTTAAGCATGCAATAAAAAAGATAGCAGCATTGGAAAAGTTCTTACAGAGGGTATAGAGCTCTGTCTCATCCCACTACTTGTAGCAGAGAATCTATCAGCAACTGCTCTTTCAGCCATTGCTTTTTCGATAGCACGCTCTCGAGCCTCTGCAGTTGCTCTTTCTACCGCAGCACGCTCTGCCCTGAGCCTGGCCTCAGCAGATGCCTTTTCAGCTAATGACCTCTCCCTAGCCTCAATAGATGCCTTCCCTGATCTTCCTCGGGCCTCTAGCATTGCTCTCTGTCGAGCTTCGGCAGTTGCTCTCTCAACAACAGCCCTTTCTGCCCTCTCCCTTGCTTCAGCATATGCCCTTTCATGAGCTTCATATGTTGCTCTATCCACAGCCATCCGGTCCTTTTCTCTTTCTCTTTCCCTCTCCCGCTCTTCTTCTATCTTTCTTAGGCGATCATTCTCCATCTCTCTTCTCTTTCTCAACCTTTGTTCAAATTCTCTCTGTCCTGACATGAGGTCCTCGTCGAAAGTTTTCTCTTCTCTTTCTATACTTTGGCTAGTGACCCTTTTAGCTGTATTGCTTGCGTCTACTTTGCGTTCCAACACTGCTGGCAGAGTATCTCTGATTTTCCTTCCATGTTCAACCCATTCTCTGACCACTTGAGACGATGAGGATTTATCCTTGCTTCTTTCATCGTCAAAGGCAAATTGAACCTCCTTGATGGTTTTCACTGTCTCTCCCTCTCTATGAGCAAGTATATTCGCCTTCTCAGGATCAGATGTCATTTCAGAAGAGTTCTTATCATGTTCAATGTCTGCATCTCCAGTGTCAATGGCACTTCCACTTCGAATTACCTTACTTTCATGTAAATGAAGTGACTTTAAGGAATTTTCTGTTATATCTTCAGCCTTTTGGAGTCGCGAGTCAATTTGATCTATGCCAGATAATTTATGTGTTTCTTCAACTGCTTCCGGTTCCTTCTCAAAATTGTTGATTTCCGTACTGAACCTTTGTTCCTCTTCACATGAATAGGCTTCTTGGGTTGGTTCCAGTCCTCTACTGTTTTTGTCATGCTCATTGGCTATTGCAGCTGGCTGTGGGGTCCCATAGTTATCAATCTTCCTCACTCCATCAGATGCCTCCACAGTGCACCTGTGCTCAGGTACATGAATTTTTTGGTTCAAGTTTAGAGTCCTCTCATTTGCCTCCGCGTCAGTTTGTTTGTGGTCTTTGTTTTGGCCCCTCAAGTTCTCCTGGTTACCACTATCTTTAACTGTTTTTTCAGTTTCTTCCCACTCAGTGGTCCCCTTTGTTCTTTTCTCAATGCCTTCTGTTCTCCTCTCCTTTTCTCTTTCATGAGCTAGCAATATTGTCGTGTTTCCTTCTTGCTGCTCCGACGCCTCTGTCAGTCCGGTTTCATTATCTTCTTCACCACAAGCTTCGTTTAGTTTCTTATCACCTTCTTCTCTCTCATACATCTTTGTGTTTTCTTCCTGCTCAAGGGCCTCCTTTAAATTATTTTCATACTCTTCTTGCCAAAGAGTCTCTCTTATCCACTTCTCGTTTTGTTCTCGTTTACAAGCCAACTTCTGATCTTTTACATTCTCTTCCCTCTCAAGAACCAGTTTCAATCTGCTCTCACTCTCTTCCTGCTCAAAAGCCTCTTTTGATATCTTATAGTGCTCTTCAAAGTTGAGAGCTTCTTCCAGTTTTTTCTCGTTTTCTAGTTCACAAGCGTCATTTTGTTTCTTCTCAACTTCTTCTCTTTTACGAGCCTCTTTCCGTTGCTTCTCTTTCCCTTCCTGGTCTAGACTCTCCTTCCGTATTTTCACAAAATCTACACGGTCAGCAGCCTCGTTAAGTCCTCTCTCATGCTCTGTCCTTTCATTTTCTTCCCTTTCCTGCGCATCCTTGAGTATTTTCTCTTTTTTTTTTTTTCATTAGTTTCTTTCAGTTTTGTTTTAGCTTGCGCTTCATTCTCTTTCAGCTGTTCTTCCATCAGATCCTCTCCTTTGCATTTGTCACCTTCACTTGGTTTATTCTTGATTTCTCCGTCCTCATGTGCCACTCTTACTTGATTCACATTCTGTTTCGATTCAAAAGGCCTTGGACCTACATTTGCTTTCTTCTGATACTCCTCTTGCCCGTGCGGATCATTAGCTGCTTTTAGTGTCCCCTTTTCATCCCATTCACAAGCCCCTTTAGCCACGTTGAATTGATTTCCATTTTCTTCCCGTTTACCAGTTTCCCTGGCTGCTTTTAATCTCCTGGAATATTCTGGCTGCTCAATTGCTTCCAAAACAGGCTTTTTCTCCTCCCGTCCATGCTCACAGGACTTTGAAGTTTGCAACAAGTCCTTTTCATCCTTAACATGCTCCTTCTCAACCACTTCATAAAATTCTGAGGCCTCTCTCCATGCAACATTGTCTTCTATCTTATGTGATCCTTGAAATGACCTATGTTCCCTCCAATTCTCTCTCTCTGCAGATCCCTCGGCCGCTTCTAGGTTTTCTCCTTCCCTTTCACATGGTCCCTGCAGTCTCTCATCTTTAACGCTGGAACAATTAAAGGGCCTGCGGACTCTTCCCTCCTTCTCTTTCGTATCACTCTCTAGCTGGAGCTTCATACGGCCCTCCTTCTTCCTCTCCCTTAATTTATTGGCACTTCTAAGTTTTTCTTGAGCCTTCTCCACTGCATCTTTCATAGCCGCAGCAGATGCCGCCGCAGATGAGCTTGCATCTATTTCCACGTCAAAGTAAGGTGGTGAATTATCACCTGCGATCCTTTCAAAAGCATAACTTTTAGAAGCTTTGAATTTCGCATTCAGTCTATCACCATCACAACTTTTGCCAGCTAAAGGAGGTGGCGACCTTGAGGGTGGCGGCATATGAGTTGGCTGAGTTCTAAGACTGATATCAGATACAGATACAAATGGCACATTCCGAGGAAAACCAACTTTGCCACGTCCAGCCCGATGGTTGAGATCATCTCCACATGTCTGCATGTCGAAACTAGTGTCTGAAGGTTGTGACATAGTTTTTCTGAGTCGTTTCCCTTGTGTAAATACTCCACCAAAATCCACCCCAACATTCTGATCATCTATTACCAAGTTTGAATCATTTTCTATCTTTTGCAATGGATGAGTTTCAGTAACTACATAAGTGTATCCAGGAACAGCATGTGGCGGAGTTAAATGCACTGTCCCATTTAACATGTCCTCCTTGCCTTTCGGTGGTTTAGCTTTATGATAGGATAAGTTGAACTGTTTAGTGCCATCAAATGATTGATAGGCGTCTCCATTTGACAATCTTTGGTTCCTTTCAGAAGAAGCGGAAGGGTCAGATTCATCTGACAGAGACTCACTTTGAGCTGGAGTCCTATATAAGACAACAGAAACACATTGCAATTTTATTGCTTTGCTAGAAAGGAAGCTTATAAATTTCTTCTCGCTCAATTTAGCTTCAAATACTAATGACTTGTGGCCCATAAATTGTGTAAGCCGTTAACAGCAAAACATCTTAAAGAATACTGCAAGTATGTAATTATGTACTTCATCTTCTCTGGTGAAATTGCCGATGAGTGTATCTATCCCCACCACCAGACTGCATAAGCCATACGATTATGTACAACTCTTGGCAAATTAAAAGAAGGCTCTCCATGTTTTTACTTTTTCTAGGTCCATCGCAGGCCATTTGGGCCCGGGCTACACTATGGGTAGTCCTCTCTTAACACCCCCCACCCTGCCCCCCGGCCCAACCCTTTCATAGGTGGGAATTGATGCCAAGAGACTTTACTAGCTAAAGTAGCAGCGACGCACTCTCTATGTTTCTCATGTTGAAAGACTCACACTTTAGTGAGACCAATGATTAAATCATTAGTGGCCAGATGCATCCTTCGCTAGTTTTTCCTTGTATGAAGGTAGGATTCATCATGGCTTTCAACATCTAACAGCATGCCAACACTTAACAGCCTACTTAAATCCTTGACCGCCATGCTAACAGAAAAGAAACAACCCGAACAACAATACGTAACTTGAAGGGAAAGAAATGCTTCAAATTTGACATCAGCATCATCAATGGTTTATGGCCTATTTAAGTCTACAAGGAACTCTCAAACTTGGTAAACTAAACAAGACTCCAACTTAATCTGAAGCCTGTGCACCATGACCCTCCACTTGAAGTGAGATCAGAAAGAACAAAATCCTGTAACCTAAACAACACTAAAGAAACTAAACCAACCAAAAGTTCAAACCACCTTAAGCTACTTCTCAATTTTCTTAATTTGTGGGGGAAACACAAACCAATTAAACTATAGGACCAATGAAACCATAGGACCCTTTTAGTATATCTTGAAAATTATCAAAATCGAGACTTGTAACCTGTATTTGTTGCGGTTTTTTTTTTGTCAAAGGTAAGAGAAAACCTCAAGTAAACCCAGATCCTCTTAAAGCACTCAAAAAACTTGGCGAAAAATGCACAAAACCAACATCTATTGTCCTACATTGCACCACATTAAGAGTTACCGCAGAGCATGGATATATAACAAAATGAGCAAAAAAGTAAAGGCAAGAGCCACAATCAGGTATACCATGCATCCTCGGAGGAAGCATCACCACCGTCGGAACCCCTAAACAAGTCCTCGTAATCGACGGCGAACTCCAGGCCGTCGAACCCGCCGAAAACTTCAGAGTAGTCGAACTCGGAGCTCCGAATGTCGAAGCAAAGGTCCGAGTCTGACCCGCTGGCGGCCGGAGGATCCAGGACCGGAATGGATGAGCCTCGGGGGGAGCGAAAGCTCCCGAAAATCTCCGAGTAGTCCTCGGCGCGGGGGGAGAGGGTGGGGACACCGAACTTGGGCGGGCCCCCGAAAACGTCGTCGTACGCCGTCCTGCTCTGGTAGCCATTGGCGCTGTAAGTTCTCTGTGGAAGTGAGTGAGACATTTTCTCCAGTGCTTTCTCTTTCTAGGGTTGGTTTGGTTGAGTTCCTCTGTGTCTCACTCTTTCTCTTCTCTTTTACCTTTCTCTGTGCACACAGACTGTGTGTGCTGTTAGTGCAGAGTGAGAAAAGGGGGTTTAACGACGGGGAGGGGCAAAATGGGAAAGTGAGAAAAGGGAATATTTTTGAATTTGACCAAAATAGAGTTTATTCTTTATTTCATTCTCTCTACTCAAAGATTTTTCAGATCTTAATTCTTGTCAGCAACTTCGGGACGGTGAAATAATCAGCTACGTTGATGCTTTTGGACTGCTTTGTGTCATATCCGTAATAGGAAACGTTGAGTTGAGCGAAGAGAGATGTTTTCATTAACGTCGTGGTGTGAATATTTTTAGATATAAACAATCTAAATTTTTTGACAAGAAAAAAAAAAAAGGTTTCACATGTAGCGTTATAGATGTCAATTTATCAAAGCAGAAGGGGGAGGAGGAAGGGTTATAGCAGCATCATTCAACGACGTCGTTGTCGTCTTTTAAACTCTTAACACTGTTCTTTGACGGAAGTCTAATATTTTTCAAACATTGTATTTTGCTACACTATTTATTCACGCAAGATAGCAGATGCATTCCTCTTGTCATAATCATGAAATATCTGTTAGTTGATCGAACGTGGCGTGGAAATTACTACGATATACCTTAGACTAAGCTTGGATAAATTAGTGTCGAGAGTGGGTGGGGGGGGGGGGGGGGGGCCGGGGCTCCTGTTAGGAGGTGGCTTCGGTTCTAAGTACAATCAATCTTTAGCATGTTAACCGCCACTCAAAGTCTTGGAGCTTTGGTAGGGTAATAGGCAAAAATAATTGAGGGACCGGATTGAAGGAGAGCCAAATCAGTTGAAAATTATCGTACTACTTTTGGCCTATTTCGCGACAATGGTCTATCACTGTCTTGGAAGCATGACACAGACATAATTGGAAAGCTATTAGCACTAATTAAGAATTGATCCGCAATTATGTGGATTGCGGACACCTAAAACCAGCTCAACAAGAGAACAGAATAGCCTTTAAACACCCATTATTATTAGCATTTAAGACATTCGAAGGATCACTTTGATGGACTAAGAACTGAGGCAAATACAAAAGATTAGGTTTACGTGTAAAAACTAATAAAAGTAGGCCATATCTTATATTTTCGATCAATTCATATGAACTAAACAATTAAGTGAAGCAAGTGAGCTCGGATTTAATCAATGTCTACATGCGTTCTCACCTTTTGCCTGTTTAACAAACTTCTACTATTTGATGTCAAAGGTGATACGTTTAAGCCTTCTCACTTATGAATTACTTTCATCTAGCAAGTCAAAAATTTATACATGTGTTTTTATCTCTACTTTCGTATCTTCTTTTGTCTGGGCTCTGGACAAAAATGCCTTAGCAAGTTAGTATATCTTCTAATTCTAGACGGCATGTATTTGAAGAATGATCATTGTCACGTAGACGGTTTCTATTAAACTATTAATTATATTCTAACTTTAGGGACATACGTATAATTAGCCCTAAATTATATATATATATATATATATATATATATATATATATATATATATATATATATATATATGGGGGCCGATCCACATCTACCGGTGGGAAAATAATAATTTTCCCACCGAACCGCAGGTAAGAGCAGCGGTTGGCCACGTGGACGGAAAAAAGGACGAAAAAGACCAAAAAGGACCAAAATGGCACGAGAAATTCACCAAAATATCACGAGAAAATGAAAATCTCGCAAGAAAATGGGCATAATGCCCAACCGCGTGTGGGAGTTGCGGTTGGCATTAATGCCCAACCGCAACCCCTACATGCGGTTGGGAATTATTTGCCAAGTTGCATTTTTTTTAAAAAAAGGACACATATATATTATAATAATAATAAAAAGGACATTTAAAGGACACATATATATTATAATAATAATAAAAAGGACATGAAGGACAATGGAGAAAACCCCAACCGCCACACTTAGTGGCGGTTGGTATCATTGCAAATTTTATTTTTTTTCTGTTGCTAAAAGTGAAAACTTAATTAGACAGTTTTTCACAAATTTATAAAAAATAGCTAGAGCTAGATCTTGCCAAATTGTAAAAAAGAGACCGTAGTTATTTTTAAAAGATCTATATTAGGGAAAAATTTCAGATTTTTCCAAAAACTGGAAAGGGGTTAACTGAAATGGGGAACCTTGTAACTTTGCAGTATAATTTAAAATATCAAGCTAGCGCGATTTCGTGCGAAACTTTTATGAGAACCCTAGGATGTTAGGAAGTTCTATTTTCCAGGATTTCGGGCCATTCCGAAGTCGTTAGCTAATTGTTTGGCCGAACGGGCTAATTTTTTTAGGTCCATTTCCCAAAAAATTGCACCGTTCGGCCAAAAATTAGCTAACAATTTCAGAATGGCCCAAAATCCTGAAAAATGAAACTTCTCAACGTCCTAGGGTTCTCATAAAAATTTCGCATGAAATCGCGCTAGCTTGATATTTTAAATTATACTGCAAAGTTACAAGGTTCCCCATTTCAGTTAACCCCTTTCCAGTTTTTGGAAAAATCTAAAATTTTTCCCTGATATAGATCTTTTAAAAATAACTATGATCTCTTTTTTGCAGTTTGGCAAAATCTAGCTCTAGCTATTTTTTATAAATTCGTTAAAAACTGTCTAATTAAGTTTTCACATTTAGCGACAGAAAAAAAAAATTTGCAATGATACCAACCGCCACTAAGTGTGGCGGTTGGGTTTTCTCCATTTTCCTTCATGTCCTTTTTATTATTATTATAATATCCTTTCATGTCCTTTTTATTATTATTATAGAATTTTTCATGAATTTATAAAAAATAGCTAGAGCTAGATTTTGCCAAAGTACGAAACAGAGACCCTAGTTATTTTCAAAAGATCTGTATCAGGTAAAAATTTCAGATTTTTTCAAAGACTGGAAAGGGGTTAACTGATACGCGCAACCTTGTAACTTTGCAGTGTAATTTAAAATATCAGGCCAGCGCGATTTCGCGCGAAACTTTTATGAGAACCCTAGGATGTTGGGAAGTTCCATTTCCAAGGAATTCGGGCCATTCCGAAGCCGTTAGCTAATTTTTTGGCCGAACGGGCTTTTAAGCGCTCGATCCGGACACCGGTTCGGGATTTTTAGGCGAAAAATCCGTAAAATACTTTTTAGATCAAGAATGAACTCAGGAAGCTTTAAAATAGCTTTTTAAAGCACTTTTGATATTTTCTCATGCCAGGGGGCATTTTGGTAATTTGCCACCCCGCGAGGGGTGTTTTGGTAATTTTACGGTGTCAAGTTTTTTAGTCCAGAAATGTAAGTAAAATATCTGAAAGGTTGTTTTGAAGCTGGTTTGATGGGCGTTAGGGTGACAATGAACCCCCGGGGGCATTTCGGTAATTTGCCGCTCATCGGGGGCTATTTTACTAACTGAACCAGCTTGAAAAATTTCCCGAATGATTTTTAGTTATAGGATAGGGGTGTAAGACACCCGGAAAGTTATTTTGTTCCAGTTGTTCTGAGATGTTTGTTGGGGCGATGGCTGTCAGGGGGTGTTTTGCATACGTAGCGGGGCAAAGGGGTTAACTGATACGGGGATCCTTGTAACTTTGCAGTGTAATTTAAAATATCAAGCCAGCGCGATTTCGCGCGAAACTTTTATGAGAACCCTAGGGTGTTGGGAAGTTCCATTCCCAAGGAATTCGGGCCATTCCGAAGCCGTTAGCTAATTTTTTGGCCGAACGGGCTTTTAAGCGCTCGATTCGGACACCGGTTCGGGATTTTTGGGCGAAAAGTCCGTAGAATACTTTTTAGATCAAGAATGAATTCGGGAAGCTTAAAATAACATTTCAATGCACTTTTGAGATCGTTCTGATGCCAGGGGCATTTTGGTAATTTGCCACCCCGCGAGGGGTGTTTTGGTAATTTTACGATGTCAAGTTTTTCAGTCCAGAAATGTAAGTAAAACATCTGAAAGGTTATTTTGAAGCTGGTTTGATGGGCGTTAGGGTGACAATGAACCCCCGGGGGCATTTCAGTAATTTGCCCGCAATGACGGGGTCTATTTTGCTAACTGAACCAGCTTGAAAAATTTCCCAAATGATTTTTAGTTATAGGATAGGGGTGTAAGACACCCGGAAAGTTATTTTGTTCCAGTTGTTCTGAGATGTTTGTTGGGGCGATGGCTGCCAGGGGGTGTTTTGCATACGTAGCGGGGTAATTTTTGTTAACGCATCCCCTTTAAAATCTTCAGAGGAAATATTTGGTATATAATTGATGTGATACATTTAAAAAGTAGTAAGCAAAGCGGTTTTGAGACTGCCGGTGGTGTAGCCGCCATATGGGGCGTTGAGGTGATAATGAACCCCCGGGGGAATTTCGGTAATTTGCCGCTCATCGGGGGCTATTTTGCTAATTTTACATTACACAAATTTGTGCTTAAAATAACTTTTAGTTCATGAAAGGGTGTGAGACACCTGAAAAGTTATTTTAAAGAGTGAATTCAGGAAGCTTAAAATCCCGTTTCCGAAAAAAGTTGTAATTTTTTTTTGTCACGTTTTTTTCGCTCATTGCACCTCAGGCACGCTAGTTAGCCCATTTGTAAGAATTTCGGCGAAAAACGAGACACATTATTTTTTGAGTTTTCCTAGGAAGGGCCTATTCCGGCACACTTTAGGCCCCAATTGATAGCTTCCGAAAAAAGTTGTAATTTTTTTTTGTCACTTTTTTTTCGCTCATTGCACCTCAGGCACGCTAGTTAGCCCATTTGTAAGAATTTCGGCGAAAAACGAGACACATTATTTTTTGGATTTTCCTAGGAAGGGCCTATTCGGGCACACTTTAGGCCCCAATTGATAGCTTCCGAAAAAAATTATAATTTTTTTTGTCACTTTTTTTTCGCTCATTGCACCTCAGGCACGCTAGTTAGCCTATTTGTAAGAATTTCGGCAAAAAACGAGACACATTATTTTTTGAGTTTTCCTAGGAAGGGCCTATTCGGCCACACTTTAAGGCCCAATTGATAGCTTCCGAAAAAAGTTACAATTTTTTTTGTCACTTTTTTTTCTCTCATTGCACCTCATGCACGCTAGTTAGCCCATTTCTATGAATTTCGGCGAAAAGCGAGACGCGTAATTTTTTCGAATGCGTCATATGAAAGGTATATTCGCGCACATTTTAGCGCCAAATTCATAGCATGCAAAAAATTATGTACATTTCTTTTTGGTACAGTTTTTTGTAACATCACAGCAGCTAGCCACGCACGTCAGGATAATGGTAATAAGTCGTCTAGCTTCATTCTTTTTTAGCTCCCAGGCTATCCTATACCTAAACGTCAAGGCATCCTTCCTAGTCCACGAGGAGTGTTTGAGCACTTCCGAGCGAGCAATGTAGTCCATGTACTTGAGGACGTAAATCCCGCAATCGTGACCGTTATATTGCTTTGGTCGGTCCTTTATCATCACGACCGTCCAAGGGTCCCCCTGTGGCCGTTCGCACGCTAGCGAGAGGACAGTAGTCTGCATCCAACAATAAAAACGAGAATCAAGCCTATGAAACAAGAACAATATACTATGAGCTAAGGTCAAAAAATAAAAACTAACCACTAAAGTGATGTACTCGTTGTACATCTGTGCCAGCAGCTGTCCAGGCTCGTCCTCCCTTAGGCTATCGTATATGTGAACTGTTCTGAACGCTGGATGGAGAACTAATAGGAACCAGTGGTTTGCATGATGACAAGGTATCATGATAAGGTTCGCATCAGCAGCGGGACATTGATAGTCTGCGTTCATCATGCGGTAAATTACCGAAATGCCCCTGGGGGTTCACTATCACCCCAACGCCCCCGAACCAGCTTCAAAACAACATTTCAGGTGGTTTACTTACATTTCTGGACTAAAAAGTCGTTTGAAAAACTTGGCGCGGGAAAATTACCAAAACACCCCTCGCGGGGTGGCAAATTACCAAAATGCCCCTGGCATCAGGAAAAATATCAAATAGCCTTAAAATGCTATTTTACGCTTCCTGAGTTAATTCTTGATCTAAAAAGTATTTTACGGATCTTTCGCGCAAAAATCGCGAACCGGTGTCCTGATCGTGAAAAAACTGTCTAATTAAGTTTTCACCCCTAGCGCCAATTACGCCCCCGAAACGTAAAATTTCCAAAACACCCCTCGCGGGGTGGCAAATTACCAAAATGATACCTGGCATGAGAAAATATCAAAAGTGCTTTAAAAAGCTATTTTAAGTTTCCTGAGTTCATTCTTGATCTAAAAAGTATTTTATGGAGGTTTCGCCCAAAAATTCCGAACCGGTGTCCGGATCGAGCGCTTAAAGGGCCGTTCGGCCAAAAAAATAGGTAACGGCTTCGGAATGGTCCGAATTCCGGGGAAATGGAACTTCCCAACACCCTAGGGTTCTCATAAAAGTTTCGCGCGAAATCACGCTGGCTTGATATTTTAAATTACACTGCAGAATTACAAGGTTCCCCGTATCAGTTAACCCCTTTCCAGTCTTTGGAAAAATCTGAAATTTTTACCTGAGACAGATCCTTTAAGAATAACTAGGGTCTCTTTTTCGTACTTTGGCAAAATCTAGCTCTAGCTATTTTTTATAAATTCGTGAAAAACTGTCTAATTAAGTTTTCACCTTTAGCGACAATTACGTTTCGTATTCACATTAAACACACATAGTCATAGTGTTACACCCTAGGAATACACATAGTGTTGAAAATTATTTCCTCCAGTTGTGTTACAACGTTCAGTTACCAAAATACCCTCGTTGAGCGACAAATTATTGAAATGCCCCCGGGGATTCATTATCACCCCTACGCGCGCCAAATCAGCTTCAAAACAACATTTCAGTTTTGTAATTACATTTCTGGACTAAAAAGTCCGTCGAAAAACTTAGCACTGTAAAATTACCGAAATACCCCTCTCGGGGCGGCGAATTACCGAAATGCCCCCTGGCATCGAAAAATATCAAAAGTGCTTCAAAATGCTATTTTAGGCTCCCTGAATTCATTCTTGACCTAAAAAGTATTTTACGGAGGTTTCGCCCAAAAATCCCGAACCGGTTCCGGATCAAGCGCTTAAAGGGCCGTTCGGCCAAAAAAATAGGTAACGGCTTCGGAATGGCCCGAATTCCTGGGGAATGGAACTTCCCAACATCCTAGGGTTCTCATAAAATTTTCGCGCGAAATCGCGCTAGCTTGATATTTTAAAATACACTGCAGAATTACAAGGTTCCCCGTATCAGTTAACCCCTTTCCAGTCTTTGGAAAAATCTGAAATTTTTACCTGAGACAGATCCTTTAAGAATAACTAGGGTCTCTTTTTTGCATTTTGCCAAAATCTAGCTCTAGCTATTTTTTATAAATTCGTGAAAAACTGTCTATATTTGGCGCCCTAAAAAATCGCTATTTTGGAATCTATAAATGTAATACGCTGATTTGTATAAACCTAACATTGAATTATAAGGAAATTCAAAATACTTACTTGTTGTGACTTGATGTATTTAAAGAAAAATCTACCGATCTTCTAGCGGTTATCCACCGATCTTCTAGCGTAAAATTTTTTGGTTTGTATTGTTGTGGAGATTATGTAGGTGAGATATGAAGTACGAAGGAAGTTGGTAAAGATGATAGAGTGCAGAAGAAGGGTTCGGGGGAGGGGATTATAAAGAGAGAAAAGTGAGGAAGAGAGAAGAAAAAAGACAGAAAAAAGTGAGGAAGAGAGAAGAAAAAAGACAGAAAAAAAACCCGTGATTGAGCGGTCAAAGGCTGCGGCAAAAAAAAAAATTTGCAGAAGGACAACACGTGGGGCATCATGGGGGGAGGGGGGCATCACCGGGGGGGCGCCACGTGGCAGGGCCATCGCCCCCAACCGCGGGTTGTTTATGCGGTTGGGCCACGTGGCAAGGGGAGGGGCCGCCACGTGGCAGGGCCATCGCCCCAACCGCGGGTTGTATAAGCGGTTGGGCCACGTGGCAGGGGTGGGGGACGCCACGTGGCAGGGGCCATCGCCCCAACCGCGTATACAACCCGCGGTTGGGCCACGTGGCATGGGTGGGGGGACGCCACGTGGCAGGGGCCATCGCCCCAACCGCATATACAACCCGCGGTTGGGCACGTGGCATGGGTGGGGGACGCCACGTGGCAGGGGCCATGCCCCAACCGCGGGTTGTATACGCGGTTGGGCCACGTGGCAAGGGTGGGGGACGCCACGTGGCAGGGCCCATGGGGTTGGGCCACGTGGCAGGGGTGGGGGACGCCACGTGGCAGGGGATATTAATGCCAACCGCTACTTCTTCATGCGGTTGGTGTCCTTTTTCTCCTTTTCGCCATTTTCTCGCCATTTTCTCACCATTTTCTCATGCCTTTTTTGCCATAAATGCAGTGTCAGTACAACTTTTTCCCAACCGCTGCTCTTACCCGCGGTTCGGTGGAGAAATTGTTATTTCTCCACCGGTGGGTGTGGATCGGCCCCCTATATATATATATATATATATATATATATATATATATATATATATATATATATATATATAAGTGACGATCTCAAGAAAAAAAAGGATGAGAATAAATAGATGGTTACGGATACTCGTTCGCCACTAAAATGTTACATTATTTTATCATTATACTTTTCTGAAGTTATACTTCAATGTAAAACTTGGAGTTGAATGACACGGCGAGGGACATCACTAGGTGGGCTACCTAATTTTGGTTCGGCAGTCTAACTTGTGGAGGTAATAAAATAAACTACTCGTTTCATCATATATATATATATATATATATATATATATATATATATATATATATATATATATATAGGGAGCTGATCCCTTGATAGCGCTAGCAAAATGGAGTATTTGCTAGCGCGATCTGGACCATCCATCCTCGCGCCTTTTTTTAAAACTGTCAGTAGTCCGCGATACAATATCGCGGACGACATTTTTTACCTTTTTGCCCCTCCACGCCGTCCGCGACACAGTATCGCGGACGACGTCCTCGACACAATATCGCGGACGACATTAATGTGTCCGCTACATTATGTAGCGGACTAGTCTTCTCTTTTTCCCTCCCTTCTCTCATTCTGACTTCTTCTTTTTCTCTCTCTTCTTACTTTGATCCTGATGAACAAATCTTCATGAGGTTCGCTGGCAACAGATTGCCATTGGTAAAAAAGACTCCGAAACGAGCACACTCAATTAGCACATCCACCTGCAGGCTGGAACCATTCATGAAATTGGCTGGCAACAGATTGCCATTTTGTTCTAGGGTCTTCAACCTCCTCCATTTCTATCACCCTATATAAAAAACGAAAAGATTTAAAAAAAAAAACCTAATTTCTCAAACCCATGACAACCAAATCAAAGCACATCATAACTATGTGAAGCGGCAAGATAGAAAGAGAAGGAAGAGTTTTCAAACGGTTGTGGCCTCGATCGCCACTCGCACGCTCACAAGGGAGAGAGAGAAGATGAGAGATGAGGGGGAAAGATGGTTGTGCCCTTGATCGCCGGACACGGGAGGTGCTGTCCAACTATCCCGAAGGAACCACCGTCTTGAAGGAGCTCATCCAGAAGAGAGAAGATGAGAGATGAGGGGGAAAGAGAAAATAAAAGTTGGTTGTCTCTTTTCCAGAGCTGACAACACGGATGTCTCTTTTCGAGAAAGTAAAATAGTCCGCTACATAATGTAGCGGACGGATTTAAAAAAAATGCAAAAAAAAAGATCTGGGCCGTCCACAGATCGCGAGTGGACGGCCGGATCGCGCTAGCAACTTAACTCAGTTTGCTAGCGCTCTCAACGGATCAGCTCCCATATATATATATAGTAACACATCGGTTGTTATTTTTTTCTTTCTCGCTACCTTCTCTCGTTCAAAATAAACTATTGTGAAGTTGAATTTTTACTAATCTGATTGCTCGGTAACACTGAGTTGAATTTTAACTAATTTGTATCGCTTGGTGAATGCATGAATACCTATTTATTTTCTAGTTTTGTTATAAGGATATTACAACGAAGAGAGTGAGAGAGCGGAAATGAAAATCGGACAGCAAAAGCTCACACCCACCACTAGCAGCAACAAGAGGTTCAAGATTAGAGGCTGACACTTGCTCTTAGATCCAAATCAGCAACTGAGAAAGACCTCTAACCACAAGCATATGGAGAGCCATCACCTTGAAATCTGACCTTCCTTTTGCTCTCTTGATTCGTCCATTTCTAACCTTCAGTCACATCTAAATGAAACCCAAAACGCAAACGTTCCATATTACACAGGGTCAAAGCTATCTGATTAAATTTTCAGTAGCAATCATGGCCTCCACTTTCCATATATAAATATAGTGTTAATTAAATAAATATCGATATCATTATTCGACTAACTCTTTAACTGCTTAAGTTTTTAAAATAGATGATAACTTAGTTTGGTATATATCAGAGCTCTTGTAGCAACTTGCACTCTGTTTATTCCTGTAATTTAACGGTGGTGCACCTTGATTTATTTCTCATTGATTTGTCTCTCCATGTACGACTGGGAGCTTGCGAGGTGTGGAGTATCAAAGAGTAATAACGTTGTTGAGCTCATCTCATTATAGCTTAAGCTTTTAAAGCAAAGAATAACTTAACATATATACTCCCAGTACCTGCCCTCACCACGTTCCTATCTTTTAAGCATGATAATATTGTTAGGCCAATTTCTAACAACTTAAAATTTTAGAACAGATGGTAGATGACATGGTATCAGAGCTCTGATTTAATAAGGTATTGTTTTATTGCTGACTTAACTTGTCTTTCAATATGCAATTGGAGCTTGCACGTGAGAGGGAATGTTAAGCATGATAGAGCAGATAGTAACTTAGAGCTATCTCACAATCACAGTTGCTCTGCTTCAAAATTATATTAAACAGAAATAGTATAGCTTCACCTTCACGTTCTCGATTTCAATTCCGAAGCAGTGGCTTAAAGCCTTCAAATCATTATTGCAGTAGGGGCTCTTTGAGAACTGAACCAAAGAGTATTGCACTCAAGAAGATACATGTTGTGTCACTGGTCCATAGACCTCTTCGACCCGCGGAAATCACAAGCGATGCGTCAATAGGCAATACATTTGGCTCCCTTGCATGCATGAAAAGAACGCATTCCATATCGCTACCACCACATCCGAAGAAAAGTGTATTCCAGGTTGATCATTGTTTGCATTTCAACGCTTTTACGTTCAAGGAAATATTTTGAACACAATCTTTTCAAATTTCTTCTTCTTCTTTTTCATAAAACAAGTCCTAGGTGATCTTCTTGGTTACCCTTCTTGGCTCGTAACCAATGATGCATTGCCACATTGCAGGGGCCCTTTTACAAGTTTTCAGCCAGCAAACGGGTACACAAAGATGCAGAGCTTTTCTGGGTCCATTGTGTTGGCAACTTTTGTGGGAGTCACATCTAGCAAAGCTCAAAACCCAATCATTCTCACACTTGATCAACTTTGAGTTAACCTTGAATTCTACGATTCCACACATCATATAATATGCTTTTCTGTTATTATTACAGGTATTAACAATTATACATGTACAACGGGGACATGATTGCACGTCTGGGAGCGGCATATGAGCGCGCATGCAGCCAATGGTCTGTTGTTACCTCGCAAGCAAGTCGCATTCTCTGCTAAACTTTTCAACTCCACTGTGATGATCATAACTGATCAGCTTACCAGTGAAGGTTCTTTTCCTGAGGAGTGAGAACTCTGCTGATCTTTGTTGTTCTTCTCTCTTTGATTTGTTTCCTTTTTGTTCCGCTTCTGCATGGCAAGACTTCAGTAAAGTAACATGTTGGAAATTATGCTTGTGGTTGGGCCTTTCCTAAAGTTTGCTAAGAGCAACACAATTCCTAATTAATGTTTGCGACTTTCGTCAGTGATGGATTTTACTGATATTGAGAGCAAGGCTGAAGCCGTACAACCCTTTTTTAGCTTGGTCTAGAATTCAAAAGTACACAGCGGAAGCAATAGATATTCATATAACATAACGCTTTGCATCAAGATGTATGTGTAGGGAGGAGGGGGACTCTCCACGGAGGCGTAATCCAAGCGATTACTCGGACACTCTATCTATACTTGGTTAAAGATATCTCTATAGCATCCTACATAGATTATGTTTCTAGAACTTAGACTCTTTGCGTGTGGATGGAAGAGGCGCCTGATTTTGTAATGTCTGTCATCCAAGATGATGTACCCCAACATAATGGAATAGAATCGCGTCATTATAAGAAAAAAAAAGAACATAGACTCTTAGCTTTCTAAGTACATCTTGGATACAATGGTTTGAGTTATATTTGAGTCTTTTAGAATTACTTTTCAACACTAGTTTCCCATGAAATTACGTATTTGATGGCTCTGTTGCCAAATTTCGTCGCCACTAGTTCTGATAGCAGAAGGTATAGAAGTTGTATGTAAACCAGAAGATGTAACCCAAAATTTTAAATAAATCAACAATTCTGATAGTGTAAGGTATAGAAGATGTATATATGTAAGGTAGAAGATGTAACCCAAAAAAAAATGTGCAAGGTATAAAGAAGGTGGACCAAGTTTGCTGTGAATGGTATGCACTCCACGTTTTGTAAAGTCGTGCAACATAAAGAATACATGTCCATTGAGGCTGGCCTGCTTAGTGGGAGGCTGCGGCTGGGATGGGAGGCATTGCGCGCATAAAGAGAAACAGATATATGGAATTTTGCTATACGTTGTTTCATGGGTTTTAAAACTACTTTTCTTCTTCTTCTTCTTCTTCTTCTTTTCTTTTTTTTTTGGGGGGGGGAGTGGAGGGTGAGGATATTGGAGCTGTGCGACGGATCTGGATCATCTGCAATGCATAGCTTTGAAAGCAAAATCAATGTACGTGACAGCTCCGGCTATAGAGGCGGCCGCCAGTAGTGTCCCCTCGATCGGCAGGTTTCC
Organism: Escallonia herrerae; assembly: GCA_033070095.1. Classification (NCBI taxonomy): domain Eukaryota; kingdom Viridiplantae; phylum Streptophyta; class Magnoliopsida; order Escalloniales; family Escalloniaceae; genus Escallonia; species Escallonia herrerae. Next base: position 82,222 of record JAVXUP010002165.1, on the reverse strand, counting down.
GATGCCCAATAGGCCACGGCATGAGCATTTCTAGCTAATGATAGAAATTGGACTGACGAGTACAAAATTGATTCCAGAGAACTGGGCATGAATATGAGATTCAAGCTCTATGGCCATACCAAAAGATAGAAATGAAATTGAAGCAGTTCAGTTCCAAATCTAAGCCCAATTTCTCAATCCAATGGAACCCAACAGATTTTGTTTCCCATCTTATGAGGTGGCAATAAGAAACACTGTATTGTATAGATGCTTGTATTTGGGAAAGCTACATAAGTAGACATTCCCATCCACCCCTGGGCTCCTCTAGCATATTTGGCAGTGGGCACATAGCTGAAGCAATCTATCAACCGCAGAAATAAAGATTTTTAAGGCATTCTATCACTTTCTCTATTCTATTTTTTCTTAATCCAAGCAACTTTGCCTACAAAAATAGCAACAGAAGAAGAAGAAGAAGAAGAAGAAAGTAACTTGAAAAGGGACAAACCCTCTGGCACTCCCATTTATGGCCGAGCAAATAAACCTTCTGCTGATAGCATAAAGTGGCATGCAGAGAACTAGACCCAACGGCAATGATGTGATGTCTAGGCCAATAAGCTACAACAACTAGAACTAACAATTTAACTTTCGAAGACATAGTAAGTACATGTGCAACTCGAGATCAAGACTCGGTGCAACAGGAAGAATCAGCTGAAGAGCCTGAAGAAGAATAAGAGATGTCATCCTGATTTTGCAGACTCAAGGGTCGTCTCTCAAACTCTCAATGACAGGTGCACACTGTAATTCTGTCAAAAAGTTTTCCCTTTCCATTTATATTGTTTGCCCGAACCAAGCGTAGGTGATAGACTATTTGAGGAGTTTGTGAAGGACGGCAGGTTTTGAGAGTGGGTGCATGCCAAAATTATTCGCAGAATGTGACGGTCTTCTGAAAAGGTTATGAGACAGGAGATGGAGTGGAAACTGTGTTAGGACGTGATTTTCTCGTAATAATTCCCCTTCAAAAGGTAAGAATACTGCTGCACAAGTACTAACGGTACAACTACATTGTCAAGCGAAGGTAACTTCAGAGTCTGGACAATTTATTCTACGCATATACTACTAACCAGAAGAATAATTATCATGTCACGCTATCATGGCATCTCATCTACCCTTCACATTCTCAAAAAGGTAGACAATCATGCATCTAAAATAGAATGTAGCCCATAATGCAACTCCTTGTAAGTTTCCATTTGCATTTGCAAATACTGGAGAAAAATGTGAGGTAAGGCATAAAAGCAGCCATCACCAAATTAATTGCAGAGGTCAGGAAGAGGGAGGCCCTTAATTTGCATCTGCTTATACATCCATTGCCGATTCTCAGGTGTCACGTCACCTCCAAGAGAGCGAATGACAGACCCGCCACTGCAAGAACCCACCCTGCAGCAGTCCTCAAGGGGTAATCCTTTCAATAATCCGTATAAAAACCCACTTGCAAAGAGGTCACCTGCTCCGGTAGCATCGGATGCTTGTGCCTCTCCAATGGCATGGACTCTGACCATCTGAAATATACTTTTCAAAATGTTTAAATTCGTTTGGCAAAAAAAACTGATATCTTACACTCCGAAGAAATTCAGTTTTAGTAGTAAAATAAGTCTGGGTCCTTAACTACGTTTCGAGTTCATAGGATACTTGGTCTATTAACATTACAAACAACTTTAAAGCTAGTCAAACTGAGTGGCGTACTAAAACAGGCCCCTCAGATGGGCAGAAACAGCCTCTCCACAAAAGTGGATACGACTGAGTACATCAACTCTCCTTGGACCCTAATATGGAAGGGCCTATCACACTGGGATCAGCTCTGTCCCCTGGTATAAGAAACATGATACGGCGCATGCAATATTTAGAAAACATTCATCTTACTAACCTCCTTTTGATGCTTCGCTATGCAACCATTAGAACCTAGAGTTACTACAGCCCATTGACAGTGCTTTCCCATATATTCCAGAGCAGCTTCAGTATCAGCGTCTTTTTCACCCCTGAGAAGCCATTACAAAGAAATGTTAGGCCATACATCATTACTTAAAACTCTCGGCCGTTGCATTTAAATAAGAGATAGTCATAGTGCGTTCAGCTCTCTAAGCCCGTATCAATATCCACAATGAAGTGATGAAATCACAAACTCCCTGAAACATCTCCAATGTCTGAGAATACCTGCTATGGCCCAATCAGCTAATAACTATATGTAGAAACTACAGTTAACTTTTTTCAAGTCACAAATTATCTATGATCTGAATTTCACACCTAACTGTTATGATGAATTTAGCAGCACCCACCAACACAAAGTTAACAAGGCCAAAATAAAGTTGAAGCATATGTTTACTTCAACTTGTGAACTGGCTCACCTCACCAGCTCAGCTGCTTCATCTTCGTTGGCAAAGCAGAGGTCAACATTTCCAGACTCTAATAATGTCAGAAGGGGTTCCCTGAAGTTTTGGACCATCTGAAAAAATGGAAACTCTATTTTACAGATAATATTCCAAAATTTCTCACATTGACCATACAAACACCAAAGAACTCAAGAACAACATCTCCTACCTCAAAACTGGCTAAATCCAAGGAGACAAAAACCCCTTCTTGTTTGGCAATCTTAACAGCAGCATGAATAATATCCAAGTTGAATATCCCATATCTCATAACCAACCACTGAAAGTTATTATAAATCAGTAGAAGACGTCATATTGAGCTCCATAATACTTACACTTGCTTAATGATATACTGCTAGTAGGATAATAACAGAAGTGAAGTCAAATAAACATCTTTCATCGTTTGAAGAGTGAGAAACAATTTTCAACAGAAGTGTTGATCAGAATTGAGGAACTTTTGCGTACTTTACATTTAGGTACTTCAAGAATACTGCAAGTCTGCAACATAATGTTTGACTAGATTTTGGTTGTTTGGCTTTTTCCCTCTATTCTTCAACCCCACCACCAGTCCACCACACATAAAGTAGAAAAAGAAAAGTAATAATTTTTTTTGCCAAAAATGGTTTCTTAGAACTAAGTTTTACAAGTAGTATGCAACAAACGGGGAGATGTAACGAAGAATCAGCATTGAGCATAGGTAAAATTCATATTCAAGACTACAACAGAAAAATTTAACCTTGGAACCTCTGAAGTTCTCTCTAGTTAACTCGTCTGCCTGATAACATACCAAAGAAAAGGGTAAGTCAGCTCAAGCGTTTGCTAATACAAATCCAATACGATAATTTAAAGCACCTGAAGTCTAACAGCACTTGAAAGACAAGGTCGCATTGTACGATTACCAACTGCATCAACCAAGCACGCACACTGTAGCAAAAGTAGAGATCTTGATATTCAACCTCCATAAGCTGGATAGAAAAAGTGATGAACTTAATCAATCATAAGGACGTTGTGGAGCTTACTTGTGCAGTGGGGCCCTTCTTCATCTTCAAGTTGGATAGGCCTACATCATTATACTTCATGTTATCTAGAAACAATTGCCCTTGCTCATCATCCCCACATGCACCAACGATCCCGCACGTGACACCAAAACACGTAGCCAGACCTCGAACTGTATTGGCAACGCTACCTCCAGCCATTGTCTTTAGAGGAGATAGGTAATTTGCCGATGGAAGAATATGGTTTTTGACCTCACTCAGTATATGCTCCAAATCTTCTATCGCAACCTGTCATTTGTTATATAAACAATTAGTTGGTACAAAAGATATTGCATCTACTTCAGCAAACACTCCAATTCGAGTTACTTGTAGCTTATGAATACAATAGTCATCACGTATGTAATCTACACAAAAATAATAAGAGCTATGCATGTCAAATTGCTGACATAGCTATATTGTTATTTACGTCTATATTGTATACATGATATGATGAACACTTTTCTCTTCCCAAACAAGTCATATTTTTGCCATGATTAATTTTATTTCACTATTTAATCTAACAGGTACTTCTTTGCACAATAAAGGAATGTTGTACCTTAGCATGGAACTTTGGTCGTCACGTTTTAACAGGTCTAAACTGTTCCATAGTTGCTCAATTGCATAAATAAAAAAAAGTGTTTCATAGGTTATAATAGACTCGTTGATGAAGTGTTGGACACGTATCAGACATGTATCTTGTATTGGTTAGATTATCCATTTATATGGTCTCTAATGTATCAGACTGCAAACAAATAAGATGAATAGAATTACAGCGTGGATGATGGATGTGCTCTATGTGACAAAGAGGATGAAGAACACCTTTTCTGGGACTGTCCTTATACAAAGGAAATCTGAGCAATGGTATTGGAAAAATTGATGGTACATACTCATTGGAATTCTTGGAAGCAGTTTCTATCCTATGCATCCAAACAATTCAGAGGCAAAAGCCTTTTAGCAAAGCTAAGGAAACTGGGAGTAGCAGTTACAGTCTACATGATCTGGTATGAAAGGAACAAAAGAATTTTTGAGCAGCAGCAGAAATCAAAAGAGGAGGTGTTTATGTTGACTAAACAGTGAATGCAATGGTCCAGCAGCAGCTGGAAACAAATCAAAAGGAATAGTATGAACAGGAAGCTCTGCAGTGCTTGGGAAACAAATGATGGAATACTGATAGCTTAGACAGGAATTATTGGTAAATAGCTGGTGTTGTAAATGTGAGGTGTGTATGAGGAGATAACACTCAGATGTAAATTTCTGGGTTGGTAATATAATTGACTTTCAGCCAGAAATTTTTTTTTTAAGATGAATAGAAAAAATTAATAGGTCAAAAGAATATGCGCGTACTTTTAAATGATGCAAGACATGAATGTAAACCTGTGTTCCAATATAGAACAAAACTGACTAGAATGGTGCCATCAGAAAAGCTGCTAGAGATTCGACTCGACTAAATAGTTATGGTAGGATGTTACAGTGCTTGAAGAACAACAATTGGCAGAGAAACATGTAAAGAACATCAACCGTACAAAGAAGAACAAATTTCAAGACAGAGGTATAACCAAGGAGAATCATAGCTGCAACAGAACAAGGAAAAAGAAACACACAGGAGCACATAGACGTTCACACCACAAACACATGGACAACCACGAGTGAAGCAAGTGTGCATTTATTGACATGTAGAAAAAATCTATTTATGCACCAAAAAAAAAAAGAAAATGCAACTCAAACTATCAACCAAGTGTGTGATATAAACAATTGACATGTAGAAGGTATTTCCACCTGAGACACTTCTTCTAATTGTACAACAGGTCTCTTTTTCTACGTTGCTAAAAACACGATGCAAGCAAGTCTCCATAACGTAAATTACTTGCCCGCAAGATGCAGCATCAGGTTGCTATTTTAACATCCCACAAGTTGAACAACTCGATGACAAAAAAAACTTCCATAATACGTGCTTCTTCCAATTTAGGAACACATGCATCCACGGATGCCACGCCCATCAATTTTATCGATAAACTTGAATTTTGTGACACGCCCAAATTGAGTGCCATAGGATCAAATTATCATTATAGTTATTCCTTTTTCTACTTCTTCATCCAGGTGCAGGATAACCCCAAGGGGTTGTGGGTTTTTTCCTACCGAATCTTTTTTCCTTTTATTCAACTTACAAAAAAAAGGACATTCTTTTCATGTCTATAATTTTCAATCATATCCTGCCAATAACTGCGCCAGTTTCCTGGCTAAGAAATGGGTGAGGTAATTATTTCTTCATCACCAAATTTAGAATGGACAAAGAAATCATAGTTGGCAATGAAGCTGAACAGTGAAGTTCTTAGACAGCCAACTTAAAGGTTACTCCGAATTCCTTCAGATTCTAATACTTAATCTGGGCAGCTATTGCAAAAAATAATATTCTTCTTTCCACTAGTGATTTTGCTATGGAAATTGCACCCTTTGCTTCTGGTAGCAGTTATCTGCTTGGGCGATAAGTTTAGCCCTTCAATTTTCATGAAATGACTATCTACCAAGTTAAGAACCTTACTTTCAGTTATATAAGGGATTAGAAGTTCATTACAGAATAAAGCTGAAGCCACATTAGCCGTGTCGCGAGAAAAAGATGGAATCTAGATGAAATTGGTGAATAATGTGGTATGGGTCTTCCATAAAATCGTCATTACGACAACGTGAAGTGAATGCCAGTGCCCCAATAACAGGAAAAACAGAAAACTAACATTATGGAAAAATAACTAAACTCCAATTCTAGTACTGTGCTTTGACAATAACTCTTCAATCTTCCATTAAACGACTAAATAGCTGAGTAAAAATCTAATCTTTCCAGCAAAGAAGACTGAACGACTAGTAAAGAACACAAATGAAGCCAATATCAGCGTACAAACATGAATCCCCTAGAAGTAACTAGAATATAGATGAAATGCATGGATGAAATTTTTTGGGTCTTTGATGAAACTGCGATGCAATGCGAATGCCAACACCCCATAATGTACAATTAGAAGATCAACACTACGCATGCATAGACCATATCGAAGTGTGAACAGACGGGTACTTCTAATTAGAATCATACCGGCAAAGAACCGCCTCTTTCTCCAGGGATGTGATCAAGAAGAGACCAATCCACCCTAGCCACATGATCCACCAGTGCTGATGGTTGGAGCCCCAACACCACGGGAGCAGCGGGTACGGGTTGTGGAGCTCCAACTGCTTCTGCACCCATGTTTCCCCCCTAGCGATAAAATTCTTCGAGGGGAAGGATTTTCTCTCTCCTTGCACCCGAGTGTAGCAGCCCGTCCAAGGGCGTGCCTTTATACTACCCCGATTCGCTGCTAGCCCAGGTCCCACGAAGATCTAGTTTGGATACTTGTTACTTTCCCATTATTACCCCAACACCGAGGGGTCACGTTACCCGAATTACTTACTACTGGAGTAATCCTCGTATCTAGGCCATACTAACCCGACAAAGGACTACTGGTGTTCTATCTTCGGATCCTCCGGTGTGCTGGAAGGGATGATTTTAGGGATGTGTTTCTATGGTTTATATTTATATTGTTCGCCGCTGCTGTTAAATTTGTGACGAAAGCTTTTAGTCGCTAAAGTTACTCGGTAACGTTTTTATCTTATCAAACCTATGAAGATTAATCTTTCGTCCTGAAATGTTTAATAAGAATAAAACTGCCGTAAAGTCTTTTGAAATTAATTTTCAAATTTCAATTTCAAGTTAAGATCATCTTTCGAGTTAGTTTTAGTTCCAATTTGACATAATAGCCAAGAAGTTTGGTATTCGAATAAAATGGGCTAAAAGAATTTATAATCGATAGGACTAGTTTGATATTTGCTTTATTGAACATGATTTATCAAAAACTGAATAATTTATTATCCTCATTTTTCTGGATTATGATTCAATTAATTTTTTAGACTTTTAAAGCTGATTAAATCATTTGTCAAACTTATTGGATCCGGATTAAATCAATTTTGGTCATTTTACAATCACTATTTAAGTATGATCATGTTGCAGTTGCACTTTTGTATAATCAAAAACCCTTCTTAAATTAACCCCCCCCCCCCCCCCCCCCGTTCAAAAAAAAAACCCATCTTAAGTGTCTTTAGGAGCGGAGCTTTACATGCAGTGGCAAGCTAAGGGGCTGTACGTTTACGTTTTTTAGTTTTCATTTTTGTAATGATGATGAAAAAGATGTTTTTTTCGTGTATATTTACGTTTTTTCGGTTCCGTTTTGGATAAAATTTTCAAATAGTATCAAAAAAGGTGAAAACACCCTTTTTCCTTGAACTGTATTCTCCTTATCAGAATACCACATCTTCTCCCTCATATCTACCACCATGTTTCAACAAACACTTACCAAACTAGACCATCCATTTCACTGGGTCTTCCTAGAAATGGAAATAGTGGGATCCATTAATGAATTAGTTCAAAAAAAGTTAGTGAAAACGAAAATGAAAATGATAAACGTACAGAAAAAATTGAAAAAGTAGATACGGAAAAAAGTAAAAGTACACAATACGATTTTAAAACTGAATACTAAATTCTGGAAACCAAAAACATAATATAGAATACAGAAAAAAAATCTTGTAAGCGTACAGGCCCTAAACTTTTGTGAAATGCAACTGTGGCCTAGCCAAGCTTTAGGCGTCGAAGTTCAAGTTTTCAACCCCTCCCATTTATATTTTTCCTACACGAGTTTCCAGTATAATTGGAGTTGATACTGATACTTCATATTTTTATATAAACTCCAATTTCGTTGTTAAATTTTTTTTAGTAACACCTTTTCAAATCTCATAAAGGCATTTTTTAAATTGCTTGTGCGCATATCAATTCCTGTTAAATATGCGGTGCAACAACAATTTCCATATATTTACTCTACTTTTTCTACAGCCCCTCAAAAATGGTTTCTAGGTTTGCCCCCTTGTTGTTCCAAGGATGACGTGCATGTACATCACAACAATCTCTTTTTTTTTTTTTTTATAATGATGAGAATTGCATTGATAATAAGAGGTTACAAAAGGTTATCAGAGTTAGCCAAAAAGGCTTTACAAATAGGGCCATGACGATACTCGCCAAAGAACACAAATATAATACAAGTACAACTAATCCGAGACACCGATAAAAGAAGAGTTCTTGCATGTTTACAAAATAACAAAATAAAGGAGAGAGAGAGAGAGAGAGAGAGAGAGCTCATGGCAGCATATGCCCATTAACCCAGTCCTGATAGACGTCGATGCGGGCATGACATGCAAAAGCTGTTAAGGATCTGGCCTTTTGAAGATGCAAGACTGTAGTGTTGTCAATACTGCAATAGTGTAACACAGTTGCAAAATGATAGATATCATATAATATCGGTGCCACCCTATCGGATATATCATCAGTGTTCGTCATCTGAATAATTAAATAGTTTGAGTTAGTATAAATAGTGATGTGTATCAAACTTTGTCTTTTGGACCACTTTAGCACAGTTAAGAGTCCTTTCGCCAGTGCACTTTCTCTATCAGAGGCGAAGAAAGATATAGCAGCAGATCCGCATCTTTGCTGTAATTGATTATAACACGATATCCCCACTCCTGCTTTCAGACTGTTGTTGTTGAAGCTTATAGCCATGAAGAGCCTAACAGGTTCTTTTTTTTAGGCAAGTGCATGTGAGGGTGTCATTTTGGTATATAAAAGGTAAGTGATGTAAACGTTTTTTGGCTAAGGTGTGAGGAGAGGTTTTTGCCTTAAAGGCATTTGTGATATTGAGGGATAAATCTTTAATGAAATGGATAACTAAGTTTGGATTGAACTACGTTTGACGGAAGATAAAATGGTTTCTATGTATCCAGATTCCCCAAAGTGCAGAGATAATGGAAATGGATTTGCTCCTAAAAGTGCTTTGTAGGTTGGTCTTCCGGAGCCATGCAATGAGCCATTCCCGCAAAGGATCTGTGAGAGCATCTGTTTTTATCCCCGTTGGGCCCCCAAACCAAATTGGTCGTATTTTTGGGCAATGCAGAAAGAGGTGATCTAGTGTTTCTGAAGCAGTGTGACAGAGAGGACACGTATTCTAGGTAATAATATTGAAGCGTTGAAGTTTCGTTTGTAATGGCAAACGGTCCCATAGGATTTGCCAAAGGAGGAGCTTCATCTTCTGGGGGGCTCGCAGAGACCAAAGTGATTGCCAAAACTTATCTGTTCGAGTGGGTAAGGAATTGAGATGTCTCAATCTCCGTAGTTCCTTCGTTTTGTGTTGATGTAACATTAGATAAGCAGTTTAGGCAGAGTATATGCCAGATGAGGTATACTTCCATATCTATTGGTCTTGAATAAGATGAGGAGAGATGTGTATCGCGGTGATTCTTGGAATTAGAGATGGGCTAAATAATTGTCTCAGAAGATTGATGTCCCAATTACCCTCTTTGATGAGATGATTGACAGTTCCTGTTCTACTGTCAATGTATGTGCCAGTACATTGTGGTTGAGTTGCACAGTTGGGAATTCATTTATCATGCCAGATTGATATTTGTGTTCCTGTACCTACTTGCCATCGTAAACCTTTTTTCAGAATGCTCCTGCCTGCCAATATACTTCACCAGCCCCACAAGAAATTCCCTTTGTTGGGACTAGAAAGAAAACTGGACCTCGTGCAATATTTGCCAAACATGATACGAGCTAGCAAACAATCTGGCTCAGTCCATATTTTCCAGCTTGTTTTGGCCAAGAGGGCAATGTTAAAGGCATCGATTTCCTTAAAGCCAAGGCCACCTTGGTTTTTGGGGGGCACAAAGGGTGTGCCAATTGAGCCAATGAATTCCTTTTTTGTTTTCGTCACGTGACCACCAAAATCTACCAAGAATAGCGTTAATTACTTTAGTCACATATTTTGGGAAGAGAATTACCTGCATGCGGTATGTGAGTAAGGATGTGAGGACTGAGGTGAGAAGGGTTGCACGTCCAGCTTTGTTAAGACGACAGCCCTTCCATCCAGCATAGCGTTTTTGAATTTTGGCAATGAGCTCTCGAAAGAAGAGTTTCATGTTGCTGACTATGTCCAATGTGCTACCGAGATATTTGCCAAAGTCTTGGGAAGTTGGGAGACCCAGCCATTGCGCAATATTGCGCGAATCCAAGTCGGTTGCGTTTGGACTAAGAGTTAAGGAGGATTTGTGTTGGTTTATTTGTTGACCAAATTCTTGGCAATACCTCGTAATGATGAAATTTAGATTCTGACAGGAGTTTTGGTTGAGTTTGGTGAACAACAAGACGTCATCAGCAAAGAATAAGTGATTTAATGGTGGGCTTCGGATACCGGCTTTCAATCCAGGAATCTTGCCCAGCCGCTGTGCTTCTGTCAGGGAGGCTGATAGAACTTCCGCACAGAGAATGAATAAATATGGCAACAGAGGATCCCCTTGCCGAAGGCCACACTGTGGTTGGAAGCGTTCCGTTGGTGAACCATTAAGGAGTATTTCATAGGAGACAGTCGTGACACATTCCATGATGAGGTGAATGATGCAAGGCGGGAATTTTGTGTGAGTTAAGACGGCCTATAGAAAATTCCAATTTACACGATCAAAAGCTTTACTCATGTCTATCTTTATTGCACCAAGAATATGTTTTCCCCATTTCGAAGTCCTTATTTTGTTGGTGAGTTCTTGAGTTATGATGATATTAGCTCTGATCTGAACCCCCCCCCCCCCCCACCCCCACACAAAAGCATTCTGTTGTTCTGAGATTAGATTGGCAAGGAGCGGTTTTATACGATTGACAAGTGTTTTGGAAATGATTTTGTAAATGGTATTGCAAAGTGAGATTGGTCTTAAGTCATTGGGGGTGGAAGGGGACGAGCATTTAGGAATCAGAACCAAGAAGGATTTATTTGTTTCTCTGAGAAGATGGCCAGAGCGAAGAAAAAAGAGGATAGCCGAGGTGATCAGACGATGCAGGAAGTCCCAGCATTGTTGGTAAACAATGGCCTGGTGCCTTAATAGGTGTATTTCAAAAAACACTTGTTTGATCTCTTCTCCGATGAACGGTCGGTCTAACCAGGCAATTTGGTGTGGTAAAAGAGAAGTTGTCAAGGCTTACCGTATAATCATCATCAGTATAAAGTTTCAAGAGTAACCTTTTCACTTTAACTCCATACTTCACCTTTTTCAATTGCTTGATTTCTATTTTCTCGTGTACTTCAATGAAACTAAACAATTAAAAATGTAATTTCATCACCTATTACAAAAACCAAAGAAGTCTACGTAGCATGTTTTGTACATTTTTTGAGGATTAAAGGAGTGCTAGAATGAAAAAAACTTCTGTGAAATATATAGGTGATGTACAGATGAGATGAGGAAACAGTAAAACCTTAACCTATGATTATCTGAAAATTGCTCCACCTCATTAAATCTCTCTCATTCATTACATTACATAGTATCTATCACAGTAAAATTTCTTGATCGCGAAGAAGTTGTCACTAAACTAAAGCTATAAAGAGAAAGAGCGTCCCTTCCACCCCTGATGGGCTGTGGTAGGGTATAACCACGTGCAATTTATCATAATATTGTCTTTTGCTTATCTGAAGGACATGATTTCGTCTTGTTCTTTCTTTGGGTCATCAATGATTTGAAAAAAGAAATAAATGAAGCTCATTCAAAACCCTAGAACATGACAAGCATGAGAGCATGTGAGAGTAGTGTAGGGGGGTAACTGTAGGCCTTATTAGGTTCTGTAATCATTGAGTTTGTCCGCGGCCCCTCCAAGACTAATTTATGATCCAGGGGCAGCAAGCAGTGCAACCTCGGCCAAAAAGAAGCAATGATAGGAGGGAGGGGAAGATAAATCCAAAGCCAACCAGACAAGGCCACCCAGCCGAAAGTAACATATTCCCACAAGTGGCATGCATTTTATTTAACCAGAGTGTGTGTGTGTGTGTGTGTGTGTGTGTGTGTGTGAGAGAGAGAGAGAGAGAGAGAGAGAGAGAACAGATTCTCCTAGCAACATAAAATTATTACTAGCCACTGAAAAGTAGAAACTAAGATAAGTATCAACCAACCAGCTGCCTACAAAACAATGCTAGTGTGTGGAGGGAGGGGGGGGGGGGGGAGGGGGCGGTCATAAAAGTAAATATGCAACTCACTAAAAGCTATTAAAGCATGAAGAAATGCTCCTGCTCCCAGATTTTAAGTCCGATCCAACTTATGCAAAGCAATATAACTCAGAAGTAAATCTAGTACACCAACCAGGATGACTAGAGCACGTTTCATTTCTCGCACCAGTCATTTTGAAAAGCATGAAACTAATCCAATACGGACATACAAATGCCGCATGCCAAAAACCGTACCAGGATTAGATCTTGACACTTGAGCCTGGCCCCAGATATTATTGGAAACAAAGTGCAGATATTCCCCATAAATCCCAATCAAAAAGGAAGAAACAATAGCGAGAGAGATTTGTTAACATCAAGTCCTAGTAGATACCTAGAACCGGAGCCTCACACCTTGAGAGCTGTTGGTGCTTTATCCGGTAGGACATTATCAGGTAAAATAAGCTCTGGAGGCGTTTCGCGAAAAACACCCAACATCGAATCGTACTCTTCATCCCGGCGAGCAAACTTCTTGCGCAGCACCTTCTCGAACTCAATCTCATCAAAGCTCTTCGCATTTTCAGCGGCATGAACCTGAGCTAAGTTAATATAATTTGTGGCTGACTGGGAGATGAAAGCAATTTCTTCATCGGTGAGCTTTCTCAGGAACTTTGCTGGATTACCTGCCCACACCTGCGTTCAACAAAAAAACATGATTGAAGTCACTCAGGGGACCAATTTTGAAACATAAAAATTTGAAGTGAAATTCAGTACGAGTTCTTGCGGTGGAATTACGTCACAAGCCTAGACCTTAACGGATGAAGTATTAACTTACAAGAACCAGCCAATAGGCAGGAAATACCATATGTGGATTGGGTGCTATAGAGCACTCAAATCTCGATATCATCATTTTGCTTTGGCAAGGATGGCAATTTGATCCGCACCCGGCGGATATCTGATCCGCCCAAAGGAGCGGGTCTTTTTTTGACTTTGACCAGGTTATGGAGCGGGTGTGGTAGCTAAAATCTAAACCCGAAACCCGCATTGGGTACGGGTCAGAAGTGGTATTTAGTCTAATCCGCCCCACATATAATTTATCCTAACCTTAAATATGATACTATCATCTCAGCCGATATAAATAGTCAAGAAAACCCTATCATCTCTCTCTCTCTCTCCACCGGCACAAATATTGACGAAATCAATTGGGATGGGTCTCTGGCTATATATTATGTAAAGTATTACCATATCCTTATGATCTTCCTTCTCAACCCCGGTAGTACACACATCTAGTTTATGGGAAGGAAAAAGAATTGCAAGTAGTTGATGATATCTCTCTCTCTCTCTCTCTCTCTCGCCGCTCAGGCTACACTGACTACTCACCAGTAGCCACCGTCCACAACTAGCAACGGTTGCAACTGGCCGCCCACTACTTTCGGGTCATCATCCACAGTGCGGTGGCACCGCCATGGACGATTTACCGTCAATGGTCGCAACGTGGCAGCCAATTGAAGCCACGTAGTCTAATCCGCCCCGCATATAATTTATCCTAACCTTAAATATGATACTATCATCTCAACCGATATAAATAGTCAAGAAAACCCTAAGCACACTACTCTCTCTCTCTCTCGCTCTCTCTCTCTCTCTCTCTCTCTCTCTCGCCGCTCAGGCTACACTGACTACTCACCAGAAGTCACCGTCCACGACTAGCAACGGTCGCAACTGGCCACCCACTACTTTCGGGTCATCATCCACAGTGCGGTGGCACCGCCATGGACGATTTACCGTCAATGGTCGCAACGTGGCAGCCAATTGAAGCCACGCTGAGCCTTGTACAGGCACAAATATTGACGTAATCAATTGGGATGGGTCTCTGGCTATATATTATGTAAAGTGTTACCATATCCTTATGATCTTCCTTCTCAACCCCGGTAGTACACACATCTAGTTTATGGGAAGGAAAAAGAATTGCAAGTAGTTGATGATATCGATATGTTTATGAGAGTTGATAACTGTATAAGTATTTAACTACATCATAAAGGATCAGATTAGAGTGTCAAAGATACCTCAAATTAGTGGGTGTGTTTGATTCTTGATTCTTAACCCTTTTTCCTATGTTAAATTCTGCATAATTTGCTTCAGCAGACTCCTCATGCAATGTATTTTTCTTTTGTGTCTTTTATTCTCGGTTATCTGGGGGCGTTTTGAATCTCAACTGAAATAGTCGCAAGTTATTTCTCCAAGCAGTCCATTTTGTTTCCTTATCTGTATGTTCCCAATGCAAATTTTGTTACCTATATTGATTCCATTGTCTTTGTAACTTGTTCACCCTATTGTTTGCACCAAGGAATGCCAGAGAAGAAGTGTATACATGACGGATCAACTTGTATAAGGGGAAGTTAGAGCTTGACTTGTGAACAAATCATGTGTTCGATTCTTGAGTGAGGTCGGGCCGGATCGAGTCCAGGTCGAGCTTTCTAATTGTCCGTCGGGTCGGGGTGGTATTCCCATTCCTCAACCCGGTAGCAGGGTGGGGCGGAGTCGTGTATAATTACTACCGGGGCGGGTACGGATTTCATAAGATCCACATCCGACCCGTCCCATTGCCATTCCCTACTGAAGGCTCGTGGAATTCCGTCAAATATTGATCTCACGTGTATCTTGACTGGTGTTTTATGTGTAAAGATGATGCAAAGTCAGTAGACCATATTCCTCCTCACTATTTGGTCACCAAAGGGATTATCTGGTATAAGGTAGTTTTTAGGCTTACCTCCCTTGGTAGTAAAGCAGAGCTGTTGAGCTATTGGTCAAGAAGGAAAAAAAGGGTAACGAGCTACGGAGTTTGATTCTTCCCTGCCTCCTTTGGTGTATCTGGAGAGAAGACAGTTTTTATAGAGTTGTCAAAAGGGCCAGGCGGCCCCGCGGGCTTGCCCGGCCTGGCCCGTTTTTGGCCCGGGTTGGCCCGGCCTTGTAGGTGAATAGTAGTGGCCCAATAATTTAGGGCTTTGGATCAGGCCGAACCATTCCCAAAAATTATCCAGGCCCGGCCCGGCCCTAAAAAGCCCGGGTCAGGCCCTAAAAAACAGGCTGGCCCGAAATCGGCCTTTTTTTAGGCCCTGGCCCGATTTTGGCCCTCTTCACAGATCAGCTTCTCCCTCGTTCATTCGACTCTCTCTTTTCCTCTTCGCTCTTCGGCCTTTCTTTACCTCACCCACCGGCCACCACCATAACTTTACCTACGGCCACCCTCCATAATCATCCCTGCAACCAGCCACTACTGCTCCGGCCAACCATCACCGTACCCAATGCCAAATGCCACCATACCCACACAATCAATTTACAACCAATCCCCACCATGGACAGATCTGATAAAAGAAAAAGAAGGAATTGCATACAGATCTCTTGGCGTCTCTGGTGTGGTGACAACGATGCTCACGAGGTGGTGACGGCGGTGCTAGGTGTGGGCATCGACGACGTGTTGTCCTTTAAGCGGTGGCGGCCGGCAGTGAAGGCTTCTGCCGTCAAATCCCACCGCCACCATCGCCTACCATCAACCTCAGCCCTGGACCATCTACCTCGGCCATGTAACCGCATCACTCAAGAGCTGAAGGCGCCTCCTCGTTAGAGGAGGCAACACTGGATGAAGCCAGTTTCACAAAACAGGGGAGAACGGGGGAAAGGCGAGAGAGAAATGTTAAGAACGAGAAGAACAAGGGAGAAGAGGCTGGAGAAGAACAAATCCAGCTAGCTGCCAAGAGAAAATATAGGCCCAGCCCTAAAGTTAGGGCCTAGGGCTTGGGCCTGGACAGGGCCTCCATTTCCTAGCTTTGGGCCCTAGCTGGGCCGGCCCAAGCCCGGCCCTTTGACACCTCTAAGTTTTTAGGGCACGGCTGCATTTAGCTAAGTTGAAGGCTTCTTTTCTGAACTCTATTCTTCGGTGAGCAGTAGACTTTTCCACCTCCCGTGATGCCCTTATTAGCCTTTTTGGGACACTTTGTGGCTGGTAAATAGTAGATTGTATCTACTTTCACCAGGTTGCACCCCTTTTGGCATTGTTATGTGAATTAATAACTGTCCAAAGAAACAGGTAAGTGCAACTCTTTTGTCCCGTTTCAACCTGATGAGGACCAGGAGGAGCATCTCTACCTTCCACTACTTCACCGCTCCAGCTCCTTCTATTCAAGCAGTCCAATTTAACCCATTTGTTGCTCAATATCAATGAACCAGTAAAAGAATAGTAAAGCAAAATAATTTATCCTGCTTTTTTCAGCATATACTTTCCTCACCAAATAGGAGAACACGGTGATTGGTCATCCATAGGATCATCTAAAAAAGTAAAGGTCAAAACCAGAGGCGCGACCTTGCTTTGCATTTCCATCTACTATAATAGGATATACAGTATTGCACAATTTTTTACCATACTACCTGCTAAGATCTGCATATAACCTTAGTATGTGCAATGTCGTTAAAACTTCACGCAAATGTAACAAACCAAACAGGAATAAGTACATGCGTTTTCAAACCTCTCCACAAGGAATCCGTGAATTCTGCCTCACAAGGGCTCCAGCAGCAACCATGGCATGTTTTTCAACAAAAACTCCATCCAGAAGTGTTGCACCCATGCCGACAAATGCCTCATCCTCGACGGTACATCCATGCAAGACAGCACTGTGACCTGTCCAGTTCAACCCGAATTAGTGTTCAAAGTTCATAACAAGACCCATTGGAAACTCTGATTGATTGATTGCTTGCTCACCCACAGTAACATTGTCACCAATGATAGTTGGTAAAACCTTCCCGCTTATATTGGATTTGGCTACATGAACCAGAGAATTGTCTTGTATGTTGGTTCCTGACCCAATTACGATATTGTTCACATCACCTGCATAGAAGCTGTCACATTTAAGCAAGTACAGGCAATTGATGACTCACAGGTACAACAACAAAAGCACAGACTCACACAGAGATACCTAGAGAGAGAGAAAGAGCAGGGGGGGGGGGGGGCTTGCAATGAGGTGGGATCTGTTGTTTTTCGAGAAATACAATGAGCTGAAAATATAAAACAAGTGGATGAAATTGTGAACTGTGAATAAACGAACTTCAAAGAGAAGCAAGATCATAAATCCCATTTGTAATAATTTATTGACAACGTCTGTACAACCACTGCAGATCCAGGACGCATATCATTGTATCTCAACAATTTTTCGACTTCTCCTTTGGCCACGTTGAATGACGGAACTAACAGATGGAAAGACTATTTTCAAGTTCTGTCCTCGCCACACGAGAGGTGGACTTGTTAGGGATATAACCTTTGACCTTTTTTTGAGCTGATGCTCAAATCAACACTCAAATTTTGTCAGCTGTACCCTTTACTACCACACGAGGTGTTAAGTCATGACCCCTGAACGAACAAACATATTAACGGGAAAAGTAAAAGAAGAAGCAATACATGGATGCTACATCAACCTCAGTGCTTTTCACTGCAACCAAAACCATAATAGGGTTGAAGTCTTCAAATAAACTATATGAAAATAACCATCAATGCATCTCTACAACCAATACTTCCTCCATCAGCAAACCACTACCACACCTCAAGATATCCTCCATAAGGTTCATCTCTTTCACGCTGTTAATACCCGTCACCCCCGTGTTCATTTTTCTTAACATCACTGAACCACTTACATACCCCCTCAAAACCCGATACCCCAATCACTATCAACGCCACTAGCTCCTCTAAGACTCATTACCACCGCCTCCCCCTCTCCCCGAGCTCCTCAACCGAATATGCACCAGGCGTCTCTTTAGGCAGTCCCATAAAGAACAACTCCCTCGAGGAAAATTACAGCATAATAGCCTTTATGAAAGGCCTAGAAAGCTACCCACATAGTTAGCTCACGAGTGTTCGCATCAGCGGCCAATAGGTAGCATTCTCTCAAAAGCAACCACAGTTTTACCTCAATTTCAAAAAGAAAACCCGAACTAATAAAACAGGCTCACTCCTTGAAAACAAACCGCACTAAAAAGTGATATCAACATAATAACAAGTTAGTTGAGACCCAGTGTACGCGACTTAGAAGGAAAAGAACCCACTTAACTACTGACGAAGCATAAGCCCGCTTTGTTGGATGATCAACCACGAGCCTGCTTTCTTTCTGAAGAAAAAAAAAGGTTCTGTTATTTGGTTGAACATAATTAGTTTCACGGTTATACCAGTACGAAAGGCAAGTAGAGCGGGTCAAAATCTATAACATGGTAGAGTTGTCAGTTTGACACAGTTGACATTTACGATTTTAAATTTTGATTTTTGTTTTTTGGTGCGTTGGGGGACCAAAGGCCCAAAGAAAGAAAGTACACTATAGCATTTTGACCTGCGCATGATACTCAAGCCAGGTCTTCCTCAAGTATGGGGATGAGATCCACACAAGATGTGGTGCCCAGGGGACTAATAATGAACTTGGCCATGAAATCCACTACCGGGTTGTCTTCACACCATGTATGGAGATCAAATTCTAATTGGCTCGCCACAGTGATTCAGTAAAAAGAAAATTACAAACTTAAGAATCAACACGCTATTCCTTTGTCCTGTTAGCTCTTATGGTAAAGATGCTATACTAAGCGAAGGGAAATAGAAAGTAGAGTTTTCAGTTTTGTTAATGTTGAACTCATGAAAATCCACATGGCACTCTAATAAGTCCGTGAGGACATTCCTTGGATAGAATAGATGCAATCATGAAAAGTAAGATCGCTTAGATTGCATTTTGAGGCAAAGCTATGAATAGGTTCTCCATTTTCCAAGTCCAAAACAATTGCAGAATATACACTGAATTGCATTGTTGCATATGAGCATAGAGATTCACATGGCTTCACGAGGTGGCAATCATAACCCAAACCCATCTACCTGCCCCAATCCGCCCACTTAAAGCCACCCAAAGTCGTCCATAGTAATTGGGTCATAGTAGGTCATTTATTTCAGAACCCAATAACTAGCGAGTTCAAATCTGTCAAAAATGGGTGCCAACTCAACCATATAATTCAGTTTAACTTTTTAAGTTACTCCAAAAAACCTGAACATTTTCTGAGACGTATCCAAAACAACAGACCTGCTGTCACCGTCACGACTTGTCGTCGACCTGCTATCGCTATCATCACTCTGTCGCCATTGTCAACACTTTATCGTCACCATCACCACCGCGATATCACTACCAACCCACAACCAAGAACCACCATCACTCAAGAATCTTCGAGGAGTTCATCTGTTAAATATTTCAGCAAAAACATGGAGTAAACTCTTCAGCCCATAGCCGTATTGGCTCAGATCTGGATTCTGGAATAGAGCTACGACTTTGTGGCTAAATATTACAGATCTTAAAACTTTTTGATGGTTGGTTCTGTAAATGGTCGTGGTGGCATTCTGAGTTGTGGTGGTGGTGGTTGTTACGTGTATAGTGGCGGTAAATGTGTGGGGATGTGGTGGTTGTGGACATGGTGATGGCGGTCAGGTGGTGCTCGTTGTTGCGGTTGCACTATGTGGTGGCGGCGATTTGGTGTGGCAGTTGTGTTGTTTCAGTTGTTGCTGAAGATGGAGTTGAGAAGTGAGTCCAGAGGATTTACTTTGATCAAATTAGGTATGGGTCATTGTTGGGTTGATGAGGGTGGAACCAAGTCAACCAACCCATTTCAAGGGTAACCCATTCAACCCACAACTAAATGGGTTGTAATGGGTCAATAATCATCTTTACCCAACATTTAACCCACACCCAACCCAGTCACCCTTTTGCCAAGTCTCCAATCAAATCATCCAAAGTTGATATAGAGATTGGGGTTCAAGTTCATATCAGGCAGGCCACTAAGGTTTTTACAATGTTACCAGTTCACCTATGCCGTAAAAATGTTGAAAAGCAGTCAGAGAGGCAGTTGGTATAGAAAATTTTTAAGACAACTAAACATGAATTTGAGAGACTTGTGATGAGCCCAGAGTACAGGCTGCTACCTAAGAAGAGCAAGACGCCACCTAGTTAAGCTATAGGGTTGCACTTACTTATAGAAAAGAATTATGGAATAGAGGAGCCTTTGGAAGCTGAAAAGCTGGATGCCACATGAAACTAAGGCATCAGTAAGTTCTACTTGAGGATAACACTCTTATGTTTTATGTAAAGAATACACTATTGTGCTTAAAACTAAAATATCAGTCAGAAGATTAGCCTTCTCTCATGCTTGATATAGACTCAACAAAGCCTACCTCCCAAACTGGTTGGGATGAGCTACATAAATTCTCTTTTCAACTGTTCAATAATCTAAATGGTGTTTGCAGAAATTTCTGGCAATTAAGTTGTTTCCAAACACTTTCATGAATGTCATTCTCAATTTCTCCTACTACGGCTTCTTACCTCCACGGCTCTCCACCACTTGGCACAAGCCACTTAGGACTATGCCGAATATATACATAGGGGTGCAACTTGGGCCGGACAACCCGTGCCAGCCCGCAAAAATATGAGCATGGACTTACTTTTGTAGTGACAATGGTGGACATGGGCTCAAAATTTTGAGCCCGTAAAAAATATGGGCTGGACATGGGCAAAGGTTTCTACAAGCCCGTCCAGCCCGCGAAAAAACCAGCCCGTCTAACTATTATATAATATAAATTACAATATATATATATATATATATATATATATATATATTTATGTTACAATATATTTATTTTGTTTCCTTTAATCATTAGAAACTGTGGATCACATAAGTCTATACAATCTCGACCGTCAAACTTTTAACCTAATAGAATTTAATTTCTAGTTGTTATGTACTTTCTGAACACTTAGCCCCCACTTCAACAAAGTCGAAGCCTCAAAGCCAAAGGTATGCTCATATTTTTGTCTTATTTTTCTGAACCAGGTTGAGCGACGGTTTCTCACTTTTCGTTCAAGTTTAAAGATCTTTAAAGATTTTACTTTTCCTACTTTTTTTTTTAAATTATAAGATTGGAGACTCGTCTTTTTCTCTCTCATTTTGTCCAAAGTATTTATTTCCATGCTTATATTTAAGTTCATTTTTAGATTTTACTGTACTTTTCTTCATTATCATGAATAAATTGTAGAGTTGGATGGTCAATGATATGTTTCGAAATCATTTTTTTTAAAAGTAATTTATAATCATGGACAGCCCACGTCCAGCCTGTGTCCACAAAAATTTTGATGGGCTTGACGTGGACACATATTATTTGGCCCGTAGGTGGGCTGAACTGGACATGGGCACCGCTTTTGGAGAGCGGGCTAGTCATGGTCTAACCCTTGGGCCCGTCCAGCCCGCCCAAGTTGCACCCCTATATATACAAGCCCCTCGTCTTCTCCTCTATTGGTCAATCCCGCTATATTATGAATTTCCCATTTTTCATTCCATCCCTCCTCATGGCCCCTTCATCCACCTGCATATGTGTTCGGTTACATCTGTTCATGTGTGTTTTACTGGCCCGACATTACAAATTGTACAACGTCCATCGGATAAGATTTTCCTCTCGACAATAGTACAACATTCAAGAAGCACTTGTCTATTTTTTTTGCTGATGGAGATCAAGAAGAAATAGATGCACCTATAACAAGATGCAATATCTAGAACAAGCATAGGCCCAATCCCAGGTTCATAGAAGACTATAAGGGCTTAATTTACCTTATTCGGGTTTTCATTATTTTAGTTGAGTTAGGTACTATATACTATGTGGTATACTTTCGCTTTTCTTCAGGCTACTAGCTTGCATATATGAATAGGCCTTGGTGTAATGGATTGGGAGCTCTGATGGGTGTTTTTGAGAATATTGGATCTTGCTTTCTTCATCACTCTGTTTACTTAACCCCCTTGCCCCTAGGGCTTTCTTCTCCTAACCCTCTCTAATCATATAAATGAAACACCGATTGTAGGTGTAGCAAGGTCTATGACGGGGAACCATCATGGGTAGTCCCATTTTATTGCTGCACTTGTAAGGTGGAAGCAGACATTAAGTTGGCAGAATTTACATAAGTTTGATAATTCTACAGCTGTACGACTCTCTACGAGAATCAATAGGAGAGAGAGTCAACTACTCAGAAGGATATGCGCTAACACAGGTGTTGCACCAGCGAGATCAGCATTTATTTCACCGAGAAACACATCGTGGAGCAGTAAGTTTCGGTATTCTCATGGATAATAAGTTTGTCTCCAAAACACTTTGGCCCTACAAGGTTTACATAACCATCCCACACCTAAACACAAATGTAGAATGGATTGTGTCAACATTACCATGCCCAGCTGTACAACTCTCTACAAGAATCAATAGTAGAGATAGTCAACTGCTTATAAGGATATTAGCTAACTCACGCGTGCACCAGCCAGATCAGCGATAACTTCACCGAGAAACACATAGTGGAGCATTAACTTCCGATATTCTCATGAATTAAAAATTTTGACTCCTAAACACTTTGCCCTCACAAGATTTACATAACCATCCCCACACCACAAAAAAAACAAAGAACAATATTCAGAAAGGCCAATCGACATTCAAAAAAATTATAGGTTCAGAGAGGTGGGGAAAAAAGAGCAATGTGCAACTCAATCATATGCCTTCCTAGCTTAATGCTAACGGCCCCACTCAAACATGAACTGAATGGTAAAACCCTGATCCAAACCCTTATTACAGTACTTCACCTTAAAATAAAGGGTGCTTCTAATCAAATTTACAGTTTTAACAAGCAATATATAGACTTAAGAAAAAATGAAAAGCAACGTAATTGAAGTATAGATGCATTTCTATCAGCTAAGGAGCTCAATAATTGAACTTTTTACAAGCTGTCTATCATAGGGCAACATATAAATATAGAAGAAGATATACACATTTATCCAATTAAAGTCTACCTTACCTCTTAGAACGCATCCGTACCAGATAGAGGAACCCCTCCCAACCTGAACATCCCCAACAATAGAAGCACTAGGAGCCACAAACGCATCCTTATCAACCACAGGAGCTTTGTCAAATACGTTCATGAGCGTTCTGTGCCTAGATACTGAAAGAAGGAAAACGTGTCAAGAAGATTTACACAAAACATCACAGGAGAGCATAAGTAAGGCCGAAAAAAGACTTAAGGTAATAACCCCCCTTGCCAAATTCAAGAGAACTACTCCAAATGTGGAGTAATTGCATGTTTCTGTAAACCTCATCTGTAACGACTATAATCTATCTATCTATCTATCTATCTATCTATCTATCTATAACTTATAAAACACAAAGCAACACAGGAGCAAAGCAAATGAAGACTTGGAAGGGTTGCTAAATTAGCGACATTTCACTACCAATTGACAAAACGGACAAACAAGAAACTAATATTGGTACTCATAATTTCACTTCGAGACCAATAATACCAGTATGGACTGATTCAAATTTGGTAAAGAGTCAGAGATAATTCAACAAGACCTAGAATGCTACGAGACATTCATTGAAGGAGAAAGGGGCGTACGTTGTTCTTGGAAGTAGTAGGAGCCTTGAAGGCGGCAGCCGAGGCGATCAAGGGCCTGGCCGGTCTCGCGGATCCAGAATCCGACGGAGTAAATTGCTCTTCCCAGTGTTCCCATCCTTGGCCTTCGTCTTTCAATAGGAGAGTAGATCCTCCTATTCCTCTACTAACCAATCTTTCTTCCGATCGGCCGTCCCTGATTTTTCAAGGCAAGAGAGAGATAAATGTGTTTTCTTAGCTGGGGTAAGAGGGAAAGACTGCACAGAGAGCGCGCGCGCGTGTGGACTCCACAGACAAATGCGGGAGCTCAACTCGGAAACCGCCCCGAGTTACAAAGTTAGTGACCGAGTCGTCAACTCGATTGACGTGTAGAAAAAAATCGATGGCGCGGGACTGATAGAACCGATCATCCGAAGGAACGTTGAGTCTCATCTCCAACGGACAAAGATGATGTGAACCGATTCATACTTTTTTTTTTTATATATTTTTGGACCACTGGGTAGAATTACTCGTGCCCTCCCTTCAGCTAAAATACTTTTATTACGATTGACGGGAGCATCTCGATCCATATTTTATTGTATGAGATTAAGAGTATTTCGTCACATTAAAACTGAATTACAATTTAACTTAAATTTAAGAATCGATCTCTTACGTGTTCAAATAACAATTTGTACTGGGCCTTAGTTAGGATGAGCAACCCAACTGGAACCGAACTTTCAAGCCTGATTTGGCCTTAGGGCAAAATTTGACATTCTGAAGCTCACCCGTAATAGGCCCGACCAAAACTTGTGAAAATTTATGTGCTATTAGTAAGAAGTCATATGAACTAATGAAATGAAAGTACTGGTAACCAAGTTTAAGTCCCTTTTCCAGCGCTTCTACATTGGCCTGATGCACTAAGAAACATATTTGTCCTCAGGGTACAGATCTCAAAAAGTCAAGGATTTTAAAATTTTCTTACATATGTACATTGTTTAGATCGATTTACCAAAAATTTGTAGAATTTGAAGGTCATAAATTACTATTTCTCCGTTGAAATAACTAGCTTAGATTAGTTTTATGCCAAATCTCCTGTCAATTATGTGAGAATGAGATAAAAATGGCACATTTTAGTCATGGTATATGTTGACGTGACTTTACACTTCACATACTTTGTCTCTTTTCGTTATACCAAATTCACCTCAAGAAAGGAATTGTCAGTATAACATATTGAAATATAAATTCACAATAATATGCGGATTTGTCATAAAAAAAAAAGATTGAAAAAATGAAAAGAAAAGTCTCATCCTTCGAATTTTCTATGTTCTTCTACAAACTCTCCGGACCCTCAAATCACAAAAAACACCATACAAACGCTAAAAATTTGAAAAGTCAAAACTTTTGAAATGAAGAGATTTCAGATGTTCACATTACCTTGAAATTCTTCATCAAAATACATTTAAGTGGCATTTTAAAAGCAACAATCATTTACATATCTTGATAATATTTTTTTAGCGTCGCCAAAATTTTGTCATAACCATACTTAGGCAGAGATTTTCGTCCTTACATGAGCAGTTGAAGCCTCTTTACCAATGGTGGTTGCTAGAAGTTTGTCCTTCACTCAATTACTAGTTACCCTTGCCATAATCCTCTTATACTAAAACAGTTTCAAAGTAGGGGACAGGCGCGGAGTGGCCGCATTTCAGCATCATACTCGATCACTGCCGGCTCTTTCCGCAGCTCAGACATCCACTGCAGTCCTTATTTCCATGATATCGAAAGGGTAGTCCTATTGGCTCTCTCATTTACGCTACATGGTACCACGTAAGTTGTCGGTTATTTAGAGGCTTCATTCGCTAGCCGAACGCTTAAATACAACGCGACATCAAAAAATGTCTCAAGTATATGATGTTTATACAGAGAGACCTAGTTAATATTTAAGCATAAAAAGGCAGATAGGCATGCTGCAAGAAGCCTTTATCAGCTCTCCTGATCCATTAACTGTATGCCAGTCACTCTTGAAAGTAGCTCACTGCCTCAAGCTTTCCACAATGTAGGAAGCATACAGATCCCTGCAGTGAGAATCATCAGCTTAAATCGAGTAAGAAAGAAGAAGTTTGAGTTTGAATGTTGGGGGTAGGGGTGGGGGGGTTGGAACCGAGGAACTAAAACAAAGAAAACTTCTCAAATTCATTAAAAAGCTTTCAGACTACTCACATGGAGTACTTGATAGCCTCTACGGCAGAATCAGCGGGTAGAAAGTCGTTCACTGCCACCGACTTGTTCTCGTTCTTTTTGTCTATACACCATGAAGGATATACAATGCAACCAAACAGATGATAAAATTGACATCCAACCCACCTTTAAGTTACCTGATCACTAAAGATAAATCCTAAAAATATGACTGGTTCTCGACATTGGCAGAGCCAACCATTATTTCTAAGGAAAGGTGGGTGCCAAATCTATCAATAAAACTTTCCAAAGTAACTTATATGTTTCTTTTGGTTTTGTTTTGTTTATGGGAAATGACATTTAAGCTCCATTTTTCACCATTTGAGGTTCACTTTCGAAGGCAAAGGCCTTAAAAGCGCTGCTATAAAGCCACTTTAGCGGCAAAAATAGAGCTTAATTGACTAAAGTGGAGCTCAAACATCAATGTTCTTGTTTATTTGGTTAAGTTCAACATGCAATATAAGCAAAAAGACATCCCCTGTTATGCAATTCCAAAATTTTTTGATGGACACTTTTGTCCATATAACCTAAAATGCCTAAATAACATGGAAGAAAAATGGCAGCAGCAGGTGGGCACATGCCCACTGGTGCCACCTGCTGCCTCCGCCACTTTTTGAGATCACGTAACTGGTCCTAATAGATATATGATTTCCGTTGCTAGAGCATGTAAAGCTAAAGCTTGGGCTGTAACCTTACAAACCTTCTGCTGCCATAAACTGAAAAGAGAATACTTGCCAATTACTGCTTTATCTGGCACACAGGCTGCATAACCAAAGATTATGACCACAAAGATATAACGAGCATTGATGCATGCTAAAGGATACAGTCCTCAAAGAAGCGGCGGATCTCAGCAAGACGATGTGGAGGAATTTCTTTAATGTCCTTGTAATGGCGGAACTCAGGGTCGTCAGCACATACTGCAATGATTTTGTCATCCTTTTCACCCTATAAGCAGATTTAACTTTCCAATTAGTAATTATTACCTAGCCAAAAATGGTACTGGTTCAAAACCAGTCTAGGGGGCAAAGAAAATGAACATTTTCTTATTCTGTCTGTTTTCAAAAGATGAAGTTCCAATAAACTTCAGTAAGTTAACATTTCTGTTGATTGCTGCTAGCACAATCGTCATAGCCTTATATCTTTGTTGACTTTATCCATTTTTTACGATGAAAAAAAAAGGCCTTTCAAGGCGCAACGAATTATGGATGAAGGAGATTATTTGCAAGGTAGAATCCTTGAGGAACTGAGTTATTGTGCTAGCCAAGGTTCTAGTTTAGGACAACGCCCCTGAAATGATCAAGAAAGTAAATGGAAACTCAAGCACGACTTATTAAAAAAAAAAGGGACACTCAAGCACCACAGCCCCCTTCATCTACGGTCTTTGATAATTGGAAAGACGTTAGACCACTAGCAATCTAGCATATACTTGATAGATCATTAACGCTCCTTCAGAAGAGATAATAATGTCAAAGAAACTGAATAAAGTAGCTAGTTTTCTATCTGTTTGGCCTGAGGGAGGGAGAGAAGCCCTTTACCTGATCGATCATAGGCATCAATCCAATGGCACGAGCACGTAGAAAGGTACCCGGCAGTACCGGTTCCTATGCAAGATGAAATGAAATTCAGAAGAATTACTGAAAGAAAAATCAAACATAGAATTTCAATGCAGCAACAAGAGCTCTATTAGTAACAAACTACCTGCATTAGGACCAGGACATCCATGGGATCGCTATCTTCACAAATGGTGCGTGGGATGAAACCATAGTTGTGAGGGTAAACAACCGATGAGTAGAGAATGCGATCAACCTATTGGCAAAAGCTTTCCTTAGTTGCTTATTGTTCTTTTCCAAGCACATGAGATGTATATAGAGCAATAAATATCGTACCAGTGATAAACTCTACTTGTTTACATTCACAAGTTTTTGCACACTCAAAAATAAGCATAATGAACCTGAGTGTCTAGGTAAAATAAACATTTTGATCCATTACAGCAATTGTTATAGCACACTTTCTAGCACATAACTAAGATGTAGAAACGTGGTTGTAACAAATTGCATAGTCGTTGCATGTGAGAGAGCATTCCAGATTATTAGAATCGTAGTTCCACTGAAATCACTTCCCGATGGCTCACAATTTGAAGATTATACAAAATAGGAAATGGCGAAAAAGAAACGCACTTTGATTAGGCCAGTGGTCTTGTCAAGCTCATACTTGACTTTGCTACCCTTTCCAATTTCAACTACCTGCCACAGAGCTACACATTAGGAGTTGAAGGTGGTTGAAATACTTAAAGCAATAGAACAATTATAGTAATCGGCAATAGTAAAGGCTGACTTATCACCAGGTCAAACTATCACAATTTCAATGGTGCCAGGGACTATATTCCCCTGCCGCCATGGTTCAATTGACCATGTTCCTTTTTCTAAGTCCCCTTTAGTTAATCAGGTAAGAGATATTTATCATTAAAGTGCATCATGCTTCATCAACTGGTTGGAGCAGTCCCATTTCGAATGGAGGGTCTTCTAAAGTGTCCAGCATGCTACGATCTGCATTTATTAAAGGAAAACTTACACAGTTGAAAACTGCAGGTGCTCCTGGCCCTGCACATTTAAAGGAACGTAAAATTTCAGAGAGTTTTCTTGGGACATTTACCGAGGAAAGTGAGCACAGTTGAAATGTTAGGAACACTACTGACCCGGAAAATAAAGATGCTACAAGACATGTTCATATTATGTTTAAGGTTATTAGCTACTGAATTTTAGGTTTCTTAGTGGAGCAATACTTGCCATTTGATTCACAATTCACTTTTCTCTAATAAATTTTACTGATGTGAAGATATAATAACGGCAGGCTCCCCAAGCATGTTGCAAACTCTTTTTAGTAGACTAACAATGGAGATTCAATATAGTCATTGGGTGTATGATGGAACTGAAACGGAATCATATAAGACTGATACCCAGATTCTACTAAGTGTGCAATTTTAAGTAAAAACTTACCAATCTCCAAGTCATGCCAGGGATGAGCAGCAATAGATCTTCGTGACATCGAGTTGAGGATCCTTTCATTAAGCGCGACAAGAGAATTCCCAGATGTTTTTTCACTCCCATGTCCACTGTTGTTAGCCATATTCACCTTCAAGATACTATAGCAGGAACACAATCAAACAAGCAATACATTTGAACATGGCATTTAACATCTACATGGATCCTCAAATAAATGTCATGCACTTCGAAAAGTAGTTTCCAACTGTTTCACTGGCATACCAATTGAAAAACTCTCGTACAAGGATGTTTGAAGTGTGTTCGAAACAAGAGACGAGTCGTTTAAAAACTATGGGGAGAGTCTTTTCAAAAGAGAAATAAATAAGTAAAACACCAACAGTAAGAGGCAAACAATCTCCAAGTGGATTTGTCCACCCACATTCCACCATAAAACCAATCACTCAAGAACAAGCCGTATCCGGAGATAAGCAGAACTTACTAAATAGAAGAGGTTTGATACAGAGCGCTCATCAATGAGCCTTTAAACAACATAACAATTTAGTCCCCTAACCGCCCATTCCCTTTTCGTTACCTCCCCAAAGACTAAAACGCTTTGGAGAAGGTAAACTATTACACTTCTGTCATTATGCAAGCACTTGCATCAAGCAAATCCGAAAGAAAAAAAAAAGTAAATAAAGCGACTAAATTGAAAATGAAAAGGTCCATTTAGAATGGTTAACTGAAGTTGGTTAATTCAAATAAGGTTTCTTTCAAACGGGCAGAAGGTAATGTGACAATCACAAATGACAATGGTCAAGACAAGCATCGAGAAATCTAGTGACAGAGATAATCAGAGTGTAGTGTCTAAAGGCCGTAACTGAGCATGTATGTGCTAGTGTATGTATGTGTGTGCAAGAGAGAGAGAAACAGGCACTGACCAGATGCGGCTGCAGCAAAATCGCAAGCAAGTCTATCATGAACTAGTAGGCATAACAATGGTTTAACGCGCAAAATCCATAACCCAAATAACCAACCAACAGTACAAGGCCAAGCAAACTAACTTATCCATATCCACACTTCGAAATAATCACTTTTAAAGAAAACCCCATGTAAGAAATCAGAAAAAATCTCAAAAAGAAGAAGAACAGCAAAAGGAAAGTTCAAACTTGCCAGAAAACTGGGTTAGCTAAAGCTGCTTTTATTACTTACACGCAAAGTCTGCACTAAAAAGGAACGAAAACCCATCTTATATACACATTGTTGAAGCCATAGAAAGGGATTCAAACGAACTTACAGTGAGAAAAGCTAAAACTAGTATCGAGTATTGACTAGCCAGACAGAGCAGAGCAGCTCCACTTCCCCATTTTATATTATCGGCAACTTTTGCAAACAGCAAAAGAAAGTGACTGGACAGTGCTTCCTAACTGGTCACCGGCCAGTCAACTGTGTAGAACGGCCGTTGGATGTTCATTTTAACTGGATCGTACGGTTCTGGAGGTGCCAGGTGTCTGGGAATCCTTACCTTTCTGGAGATTACGAGCTTCTGGCCATGCTGACCTGTTGAAGAAACCAAGTAGTACAAGACACGTTTGCATGATTGCACAACTTCGGTGCAATTGTTAAAGCAAGAAGTACAAGATTCTTATGATTTGATTCCTCACTAATTACTTCATGGCCTTGGGGATGCCAGATGTTGAGCATAATATGACGTCACAAAAATATACACATATATATATATATATATATATATATAATATTTTAGATTTGATTCACGAGTAACTGCTTACATCCCATAAATAGGAGAATAAAATTTATAATTGTAAAAACTTAAAAGTTTTTTTGATTGACTTTGACTGTATAACTAGATAATAGGTGTAGGTCACACTACACAATAGGTCATGAGATATTCAAGACTCAACAAACTTAAATATAGGTTCTGAAACTCAGCTACGATAATCACTAATTAATAATAGAGGAGTGAGTTTTCTCGTCAAGTAATCTCGTGTTGACTCGGTCCTGGAAAACCGGAATTTAGGCTTGAAAAGTAAACTTAACTAGGTCACCGGCATTCTTACGATAACCAATATCAGATCGATCATTACAAAAGTATTGAAACACGGACATAAGCTAACAAAAGTTATACAAAACGGGTGTCACCTTATTTATAGCATGCTCAGTACCTGCCATATGTAAAAGTAAAAAGTGTTACTCTCTTCATTTCACATAATTTAATCAACTTTTCATTTTGTGTCGTATCACAAAAAATGTTTATTTTTAAATTAAGAAAGATTTTGTAAATTTTTTTACATATTTATCATTTTTTATATTTTTTTTTATTTTATTTCTCTCTTCACATTTAGATCTTCATCCACTTATTTTTTTCTCTCCTAATCCACTTCCTTACAAGAAAATATTCAGTAATTGTCTAACGCCGCGTCACCCACGTAGACGGTGTTAGACTACCATTAACATCTTGATTTTAATTCAACAAATTGATCAGGCGAGGACAAAAATATTCAGCGGTCTGATGCCTTTAGGGATATTGACGTGAGTTGCATCTACATTTTTGTCTAAGATAGCTGGTAAAACCCGATCCCGTTCTCATCGTCACCTCATTAATGCATGCAGCTTATGGCGAGGTTTATTTTTAAAGGAGATGGGCAAGGGGCATGGCGTAACCTGTTATTGTATCTAGTGGAGTAACTGGTTCAGGCGAGTCCTTAAGTTCCCGGTATCTAGGTTGGCAGTCAGGGCAGGGTAGGGTTTTTGGTGAGGTGGGTAATTTTTTTATTTATGTTGATCCGGATGCAGCAAATTGTTGAGAATAAGTGTAAGTAGTGGCGAAGGTTTGAGGTGAGTTTTGATGACTTTTTCATCCAGAGCATCAACCATTCTATAATAGTGCTAGGTATATCATCTGCACACACACCAATGGTGATTCCAAACCATGCAGGTAGGACGGATAGACATCTTAAAAGTAAGTGTTCAGTGGTTTTCGAGTGTGTAGCAGACAGAGAGAGCATGTGTCAGTGTGTGTGATGCCAAGTTTATGTTATTTGAGATGTGGAGGTAGTCTAGTCTATTGCAGAGCAGTTGCCATGACAAGAATTTTACTTTGAGGGATAGTTGGAGGGATCAATGTGTAATTCCAATCTTGGGTAGAGAATTCGCCATTGATGAGGCTAAGGAGTAGCCAGTGGATTCCGTCGTAATCTCGTGATCAAAATCTAGTAAGAATATGTATAGTGAAAATATTTCATGCATCAGCGATCTTATTGTCATTAACATCTGGAACATAATTTATTGCTCGTATTATATTCCCGAAGATGTAAATAGATCCTCGTACGACAATTGCTAAGCTGATGCCACTATAAATTCTCCATCTGCAGTGTGATTCGAAACCATTTGGTCCACAAGGATTTATTTACGTCTTCAGAGAGTATAATACGAGTAATAGATCCTTGTTCCAACCGTTAATGGCAATAAGATTGCTAAGGCATGAGATACTTTCACTATAGATATTCTTACTAGATTTTGATCCCGAGGACACGAAGGAATCCACCGGCTACTCCTTAGAGGTATTGAGCAGCCATTTTCACTTTCCATCTTAGTCCACCCTTTAGCGTTCGTCTATCAGCTATAATATTTGTCCAGCCCATGAGAATCTTCCAGAGCACGTGGATGTTAGAAATTTTGATTTGTTATAATATTCGCTCGTTAGTACCCGCGTGCAAGCTGGGATTATACCCGTGCCATTCACTAACCTTTTCTCAGCTCTGGTCGCAATCACACAAACAAATATGTGTTCGCACGCACGCAAGCACATGCAGATTTGCGCACGCGCAAACTCGCACAAACGCGCTGCTCACCCGAAAATACACAGATTTAATGTAAGTAAGCTGTATATAAGGCAAGCACACATATGTTGATATGACTCTGATCCCCGATGATAGTGAAGGAAAACAAGATAAGAAAAGGCAAAGAAATGAAGGAAATAGGGAAAAAGGGAAATGAAATGTCCTATTGGCATTTTTACAAATGCAGTGTACTAACATAGGCAAAAGACATATTGAATGCGAATGGTGTTACAACGGAATGACATGTCTTTTACAAAACTTTTTAAATTCTGGACTATTGGATAGTATTTTTAAAGTCGATGGCAGTGATTGGGATTATCCCGCAATTAGGGGTGCAACTTGAGTCGGACAACCTGTGGATAACCCGTGCTAACCCGTAAAAATATGGGTGTGGACTTACTTTTATAGTGACCATGGTGAAAGTGGACTCAAAATTTTGGTCCCGTAAAAAATATGGGCTGGACATGAACAGAGGTTTCTACATACCCGTCCAGCTCGTAGAAAAACCAACCCTTCTAACTATTATATAATATAATTTATAATATATTTAGTGTATGTATGTGTGTGTATATATTTATGTTACAATATATTTATGTTGTTTATTTTAGTCATTAAAAATAGTGGATCACATAAGTTTATGCAATCTCGACCGTCAAACTCTTAACCTAATAGAATATAATTTCTTTTTCGTATTTTCTGAACTCTCAACCCCCACTTCGACAAAGTCAAAACCTCAAAGCCAAAGGTATACTTATATTCTTGTCTTATTTTTTAAAAGGTTGAGCGACGTTCCCACTTTTCGTTCATGTTTAGAGATCTTTGAAGACTTTATTTTTTCTACTTTATTTCTTATTATAGAATTAGAGACTTGTCTTTTTCTCTCTCAATATTGTCCTAAATATTTGTTTCCATGCTTATATTTAAGTTCATTTTGAGACTTTAATGTACTTTTTCATTATCATAAATAAATATTAAAGGTGGATGGTCAATGATATATTTTGAGATCGTTTTAAAAAAAGGTAATTCATAACCATGGACAACCCGTGGACAATCTGTGTCCAGCCCATGTCCACCAAATTTTTTATGGGCTTGGCGTTGACACATTATTTGGCCCGTAGATGGGCTGGGCTAGACATGGACACGACTTTTGGAGAGTAAGTTGGTCATGGTCTAACCCTTGAGCCCATCCAGCCAGCCCAAGTTGCACCCCTACCCGTAACTTTAAGGGATTTGGGGATATTGTCCCTAAGAGTATATTTGAATAAGGTAATTGAACTGAAGATTTCACTTTTTAGAGAATTTGAAAATATATGACGCAAAATCTCTTGTTTGAATTATGATGAGATAGATTTAATAAATTCTAGGAGGGATTTAAAAAAGAAATTTGGTGCACTAAAATTCTCTGTACAAATAACTAGTTTAGATTAGTTATTTGGAAAATCCTTTCCACAAATGTTGGGATAAAATGATACTTTTTGTCTCCATAATATTATATATCTTCTTCTATTAAAAAAGAAAACTCTCTCTCATTAGTTTGTATCCATAAACCATCAAATTATGTGGATTCAATTTTTCAGATATAAATCCAATACAATAAATACCCGCTTTCTACAAAATCACCCAAACACTATATTTGTAAATCAACAAATTTTAAAATGAATAAATTTTAAATTCCAAGGTACTTTAAAATCTTTCATCCAAACACACTCTAAAAGATATTCCAATCCTTGCTGAGAGAGCATGTAAATCCTTTAGTACAATTAAAAATTTTGCCGTTCAACACTCATTGTTGTTTTTGTAATAAGTAAATGGAAACTTGTGAACATCTCTTTTTTACATGCCCCTGGAGTGCGTGCAGTTTGATTGGGTCGAAGCTAGGAATCCAAATGCAACCACCTTTGCCAACCTTTATTGAATGGCTCATAGCCTAGATCAATAAAGGCAAGCTCCCACCACAAGAAGATCCAAAACAATTGCTACCATATTTATCACACTTTGACAAATATGGTTACACCGAAACGATATTATATTCAAAGGAGCCACCTTTGACCCTACAAGCATAATCTGGTAAGTGCAAGCTCAGGTTCAAGCTCAAGTTCAGACATGTAAAGCTTTCCCCATAATATCAGTAAGATCCACAGGTCTAGGAAATCAAAAGAATCTAACAAAATCAAACTCCAGTATGAAAGCATCGTTCTACCCCCATCTATATTCATGCTTATGCTCGTGCCAATTGACATGTTTCATATATACAGGATCTCATTTTCAACAATAAAGACAGCGATTAGGCTTGGGTATCTGTATATCCAAGCCTCTAGGGAATCGTTTGGACTCTTATGCTTTTTTTTTTTCCATATATCAAGATCCTTTAACATCACAAGATCTAACAGTGCTGAAAACACTACAGTCAGCAAAACAACATCATTTGGAACATATTGTCATTTATACTAAGTCTAAACGTTTGCTTGCACAGATGACATGACTTGAGGAGATTAGTGCAGTTGCTACACCAATCATGTATGATATCTGTCTAATCAGCGACTGCTTTCACTACCTCCAGATATTAGTAGGAAGCAAATAACTGTTGATTGAAGCAACTGGACTTATCAATTTTGTTTGCAAGGCTAAATTGGACATATCTATGAAATAGAATAATGGACTAGATGCTTTTGGATCTAATCATGTTATTTTTGTAAAATTTCAGTAAGATAGTGTAGTTCATTTTTTGTATGACCAGGACAACTAGTTATATATAATATATTTCTCCTCTTAACTGGAAAAAAAAAAGAGCTTTTTAAGTATCGTTGGTTCTGTTGGGGGTGGATGAATTCCAGCTTAGGACGTGCATATTACAACCAAACATGCATGCAGAAAAAGAAATTCATTGGACCATCAAATGTTTGTGAGTAAACTGAAGTTTTAAGGTACTGATATATTAATCTTCCTGCCTCGCTATCTCCCGCTCTCCGTCTTCTCACTTCCTCAATATCGTAATCTGAGTTCTTCTTCATTGCATGAAAGCATCTTCAGTAACGGCAGATGTCCTGAGAGAAATAAAAATTTAGTTTGCATAAAACAACTAAAGAGTGTTGCTCTTTCTCTCTAGGTGCCTTCATTTAGCCATTAATTGCTCAGTGCGATCACTGCAAGAGATCTGATGTGACAGAGACATGATTTTAAGTAAATACTCCTTATGGTATGTCCAGGGAGATCCTTGTTTAAAGTCTGACAGATGGGCCTTCCTAGCATCAAAAAGTTAAAAAAAAAAAAAAAACCCACAAAGATTTGTAGCATATCAGTTGTTAAGGGCAGCATGGTGCTTTGCTTATGAGTGTTCAATGATGCTTGATACCTTAAACATGGACAGAGAACAGAAGATAGACTTATTGTTCTTGATTAATTTGTAATTTTGGACCATCGTTGAAAGATTGTCAAATGTGCCTCTGGCTTGAGAATGTGGAGTTTTACTGATTGATGAACATTTAATAGCAATTGATGACTAACTATTCCAATCCCATGAAGACAAATCACACTCGGGCCAGAAAATGCTTTTGCCGCAGGGTTATCTCATTACCCATTCTGCTATGTTCAAGATACCCAAGCCGACAAGTTTGTTGGCAACATTATAGTTGACAAAATTCCTAGAGACATGCAGCAACTGGACAAAAATCTCATAGCATTTTAAACATGAAAGTAAGGAGATGTAAATTGCTTTGACGCCCAAGGGATATTGGTTGCATTGCATATCAAACAACAGCTGTAGTAAGACAAAAATCTTACAGAAGCTAAGGAACCAGCCGGCAAATCTCCC
Source organism: Escallonia herrerae (assembly GCA_033070095.1). NCBI lineage: Eukaryota > Viridiplantae > Streptophyta > Magnoliopsida > Escalloniales > Escalloniaceae > Escallonia > Escallonia herrerae. The sequence goes on along the minus strand of JAVXUP010002165.1, from coordinate 45,381 downwards.
TCTGGCCCCATGCAACCTATCAGGACTGACGATTGCTGGAACTCTTCCTGTAAATGCTCATAAATTTTGCTACAAATTCTGCAGAGTTGCACGTTATTGAGAAATCAGGTGGTGCATTCAAGAATTATGAACTAGAGCACAACAGTAAACTTTTATACGTAATTCAACAAAGAACATCTATTAGAGGAAACATGATTGGAGCTCAGACCATCTACGAAGAAAACTTTTGTAAACTCCTTTCCTGGTGAGGGTTTCATCCTCTAGGATGAGAAAAGGACTTGCTTCCCTCTTTTCATTAAACTTCTTCGACGAGTTTGGCTCAGAGTAGCAAAGAATTTTTGTCATGTAAGATTTTATTTTCCAGTTGTATGCATCCTACAGTTTAATTGCCAAACAACTCAAAAAAAAATTAAGCTAATTTGGCTGTATTTGAATACCATGATTGGGTTTTGATTTCCGCTCGCTGCAGAGACCGTTCACACTACCTTCATGCATATAAGAATGATACATGATTGTGCAGGAATATAAAATCAAGTAGAATTGTTTGTCTATGTTACCTTCTAATTTTAGTAAAGCACTTGTTCCCAATGGCAGTCTCTTATCCTGTAGATAACCTTGAATTAATATCACCTCATTAACAAGATAACCAACTAAGACAAGAGGAGAAAACTTACATAATAGGCATGCCAATAGTAAAGCTCCCGTTTCAAACTAGTCTCAGCTACCATGAGGAACTGCTCAACAAGCTTCTGCAATTTGGAACAAGTTAAAAAATGAAACCACTATTTTCCAAATGTAAAGCAACCACTAGAAGTTTTTGCAACTCATTATAACTGACGTCTCATATAAGTTACCTGGAGAATCAATTTTGGGTGGACAAAATCCACTAGAAGTTTCTGGAACTTTCCCCGTATAAAAAATAGTCTGACATAGCATACATATAGGGGTTAGGTTCATCACAAAAATGTCATGTGAAAACTTGCTCTTTCTGAGTGGAAAAAAATATCCCAAGGTTGTTTGTTTTCAATATTATATAAGCCTGCTTAACACGTCTTAAGTGCGTCAATCAGGCCATTTGCTACATTTCCAAATTTATAGCATTGAGTAATCATTATGTAGGAAGATCCCACTTTTCATGTATGTATGTGTGAGTGTCTACACACACATATATACACACACACACATACACATATAATACTGGCAATGCCATGATTGGGATATAATGATTGATAGAAACACGCCACTCCCCTAATGTTGTGTGCGATCCGGCATAAGGGAAGAGAAGATTCACTTCTTTGAAAAGATCCTTCTGTTCACAAATGGACCTCAGACAAAAAACCTCTCATTTCAGCAGTTACAAACAATAAAAAAATAAAAGTTGAGCATGCTGTGATCAATTCTGCACTCTCAAGTTTCAACAGTTCAACAAACTATTGAATCACATCCAGGAACAGGTCACCACACATTGTAAAGCCCAATAAGCACATATTAACCTGTTAACGCAGTATAATCACGAAGATAATTACAAATTTATGTACCTCTTCTGTGATGGATCCGCTAGGATATCTGTGGCAAGGTCCACCAGGACCTCCTCCCATCCCATTGAAACCGGCTGATCTTCTGCAAAAGGATAGCTGTGTATGTAGGACACACATATCAGTAGCGAAACTTGCCAAATAAAGGAACACTGTGCATCTCTAATCAGTAATCTTACTTGTGTGCCTTGCATGCTTCAAGAGCCATAATTGCTTTCCTGAGGTTTTGCTTTGATTTGGTAGCAATCTTAGTAGCAAAGCTCATGGATAGGTCAAAGTTTTCCTTCCTTGCTATCTGATTAAGAACTTCCATGATCTGAGAAGTGTCAAGAAAGTAGAAAAGAATTTCAGACCACAGTGAGAAAGACTAGCCCCAGAAGATTTCCAACTGGAAACAGAATCTTGATCCTCATATGACTATGTGTCACGGGCTGCCCCTTGCACCCGCCTAGCACCGCGCCCCCGCGCCCATCCAGCACAGCGCCCCCGCGCCCCTCCAACACGCTCCCATGCGCCCTCGCAAGTTCTTCAAGTCTCACGCCCATGCGCCCATCAAGCACAGCGCCCGCGCGCCCAATTGCAGTGCCCACGCACGCCAAAAGCCAACCGTGAAGATCTGAAGATCCAGGCGTGCGTTTTTGCTCAATTTTGGTGGAGACCACCCTTGTATATATTTAAGTTTCCTTGTAAAATTTCAAGTCATTCCGAGTTGTATTTCTCAAAAAAGGGGCACTATGACTCCTTACACATAGTGACGTCTACTACTATCACTTAGGAAAATCCTCCTAATGGTACTATATGGGAGTCATGCCCAACCATACCCGAGAGTCCCTTGCTTTGTTTTAGCTTGCCTGTCTAGCTAGATTGCACACTGTGAATGCAAACAAAGCTTTCTGTAAGTTGTAATGATGTTGTTGAAGTAATGAGAATATTTGAGACCGTTTTGCCCTTGTGTTGAAATCTACTTCTTTGTGCACTGTTTTATGCAATGTTGATGCACTGCTTGCTGTAAATTGTTGGAATTAGTTGGCGGACTCTTCTTGCAAGCGGCAAGTTGAGTGCCACACACGGTTTCCTTTGTGCCATCAAGGGCCACCGTGTGTCACTATGGCCCGACTGGACAAATAGAGTGAACCAAGAAAGCCAACAGAGTTTTGATCGCTGACAAAGGAAATATTCTAAAGAATTTAAAAGAATATCAGATTGGTTCGGGACCTTTCATCAAAAAAAGATTTAATAAGAGAAGTAGCTAGATTACCTTCAGTCCTGCTATTCCTAGTGCTGCAGATTATTTTAGCATTGAAACAGAACAAAAATAGATAGATCCTATTCCTAGTGCTGCAGATTGTTTTAGGTTTGATTTATTACCAATCGAGTCCAAATTTTAGATGTCATTAAATATCACCACAGCACGTTATTAAAGAATAAGAAAACGACTGTTGTTTGATGTACGATAAAACGCCTACTGCGAACTCTCCACACAATCTTAACCCCCTCCCACTACCTCCATTCTTTTGCTTATATATTTTGAGCCTTAGTTGCACAAAGCCGGGGCGGGGGCGGGGAAGCGTAAGCACCAAGAAGAATCTGAGGTTAGGAGCGGCTTGAATAAATAAATGCGTACAGAGTATTATCATTTGTTTAGCATAGTTTACATAGATAGCAACAACAGAGAAGGAGACTTTAAGGACTTGAAGGAAGAGAGAAACAAGGAATTGAGTTGAAAAGAGCTTGATTTTCATGTATTCTATCATTTGTTCCATGCATCTCTATCCAACTAGCGGGATCGAGTTCCCATCTTAGCTTGGGACGAGATCCCATGGAGCTCCTAACTTGGGATCGCAAAAGCGAGTTTCCGAGAGAGAAACGTCACCATATTAGGAATTTCCTGCAACTAAGTTTTGAGCACCCAGAAAACTCTGGTTTAACAATGTTACAGCTAATACTAGATCCCTGCATCTCCTTTTCACACTGCAATTGACCAAGAGACACATAAAGGAGATCCCTCAAGTCATGGTGGGTATTACTATCCATGCTTCTCATATTCTTGTGGATAAGTGAAAAAAAGCAACTCGTCGATTAACTTGCAATCGCTCTGGTTGGGTGAATCAAGACAATAACCAGCCACGTAACAGGACACAAATTAAAGTAACATCTCAATCCATCAATCCAAGCTCTGAGTCAAAACATCCCTTATTAGAGCAAGACAAGCTTGTGATTCATGTTACACAGGCTCAAGACAGCATGTTGTTTGCAGCTGTGCTTGGCGATGCTGCTTAGCCTAATGTCTGCTTTTAACAAGAATATCGTACAAAATTTAACTCAAAACTGTTCCATTTCTTATATCTCCAAAAACAAAAGATATGTCCGTACAACTTTGGCCAATCTGACATGATTATATGGTACAGTAAAATTATTGAGCGACACAGACAATAAAATTAACTTTGACAATGGATCAGATTACAGCAACATCAATCCATTTTCTTCCACTTATTCCCATTCCAAGGCACGGATTTAAGTATCCCTGATAGCATTAGACATAAATTGGTGAATATGAAATGAGAATGTCAAGCTTCCATAAGGCTCCATGCAATGGCGTAAAAAACTCACAATGTTATGTAAGAATCAAAGAAAAAATTCATTTACCCCCTTTTTGCCTCCCAAAGCATAAAAAGTGGTCACAATGCTATCTGTTACTTAGTCCTTCTAGTCGGTCAAATAAATCTATTTTTAACGTCACTCAGATTACGGAAGAACTAACAAAAGATGAATCGAACAGTAGTACCTTAAAATAACTGTTCGGTATAGTATAACAGACTTTTAATCTGATATGCAGGGGTGATTTTTGGCAGTCTTGAGCTAAGTTCTCAACAATATTAAATGTCTAGAGGTTAAATACCCTAGATTTATGGCCTTAGATCATGGAAAGGAAATAAAGGGTACTGGTCTAGTGAAAGGAAGTGTCACAAATTGCAAACAAGAACTTTCTAATCTTCAAGATTTCATATACACTTACTTCATGAATTACCGGAGCATCAACCTTGATAGCTTTACAGCGGTTTTTAACTGGTTCAAGGATGTCTACATCATCTTCACAGCAAAGTACGAGTTTACAAGCATCAGAGTAACAATCCATTATCCATTTAATCAAGTGCTGAATGCTTTCCGCAGCTTTATCAACGTCATAGAGAACCATTACTGCATTCGACAAGGTAAAACTCAGTAAATTTTGAAATTTGCACCATTAGAGAAAATTGCATAGCCAAAGAAAGGACCTGTATAATCAGTCTTGAAATTAGCATTGCTGACTTCAGGGGAAATAGTGTAATTGCTACTTATTTGCTTGACTAATGCCATAAGTGCATATTTAGCATTAGGTTCCAAGTATACATTAAGCTCCACATGGTGAGCACTGGAGGTCACAGGAACTACTGCTTGCATCAGCCTCGTTTCCTGTCAAAAGAATGAAATCTAATTAGATACAGGGTTTGAGAAGTTTGAAAAAAGAAACAGTGGGGAAGTCATTACATTCTTCATTGCCACACTCTTTATGCACATTTTTGGAAATTTTGGAAACTTATAAAAAATATAGAACCACTTTTCCCCGAAAACTGCTTAGACCATTATTAGATAGAAGCTGTCAAGGGACCTTGAGTATATGCAGCCTTGCAATGTTTACGAATCATTCTGGTGAAACAAACTGAACTATAAGAAATTCACAAAACTCAGAATATGAGAGAGGTCCAGAAAACCAGAAAGTTGTGAAAAAGGTCTATTGAAGAAGTATCCAAGCATGAACAGTGTTTCTTTTTCATGTTGGGTGTGTGTTGGGGGTTGAGGCGGGGGCTGTTGTCGTTACAAATTTTATAGTCTATTTTTATGTACATAAACCCTTCTACTAATGACCTCAGGATTAAGATAGAGCACTCCCGTTCAAGCAATATTTTCTTGTCCTCCTCCCTTAAATTTTACCTCAATTAAGGTGAGCAACGCTGATCTAAAAACATGTCAGAGGTTCCTAGATTCCGAAAATTGGCCTATCAAAAATCCAAACTCCAACACTTAAAGCTAAATGGAGAGTAAGAGTTACAGAGAGGGTTTACGGCAATGCCCATTTTAAGATGACCCATTGTAAAAGTACCAGGAGCAATATTTTTCGGAGATTGAAGAGACATAAATAAATTTAAACCAATGATTTATGGACAGGAATGGTGCAAAACTGATCAAAAACAGATATTCACAGATAATATTTAATTCTGCAGAACGACTAATTCTGAATGATTTTGTATAAAGTCATTACAGATCATTTCTGTAAAAGATACCAGTCTCATTATTTCTACATACTTAGAGGTGTTACTAATAATTCTTTTCTTTCGGGGGCGTATGAGGATGCTGAGCAACCTCGTCATCTTATTATCTCTTACTGAGTTGTTGGGTGCAAGGCAGGCTTGAAAACTGTTGGAGTCCACATACCTGAATCTGGAAGTATCTTAAATCATGAGATATCTGGATGAAGAAAAATACAAAATTCTGATTAGGCATCAAAGTCAAATTATAAGGGTGGTTTCTACTAATCTACATTAATGACCAAGAAATGTACATTCCGAGCAGCATCTCCATAGATTTCACGTACAAGAGCCAGTGTAAGTGCTTTCTTACCAGCACCCGGAGGTCCCTTAAGGAGAATGTGCGGACAAGTTTCGTGGGATGCCTGAAATAACAAGATATTAATAACCTTAAGATAAAGCGTCTTAGATATGAGATGAAGTCCATGGAATACAACTCCCGAGCTATTCATGTTTGCACATAACAAAACCCTACAGGTTCTATGCAAAAGCCAAGAAGCCTCATTAATAGCACCAAGTCACTTCACATCTTGATTAGTGAGATCATTTAATTGTATATAGTAAATGTTTCCATCTCTTTAGAGGCACTAACAATGTGAATTCCAGGCAGGTCACCGTTGAGATATAAATCCCACATCAGGATATAATAATTCAATATATAAGCCTTGTGAGCCCTTGCCCTCATTGCCAATTCATTTTAAGTTGGATATTTTCACATGTTATCAGAACGGATCAATTAAGGACCAGCACACAATTTAATATTACAGTTAAATGTCATCTAGTTTAATTCATCCATGTTCTAGGCCCACTCACTAGAAATTGAGCAGCCGTGTTGAGATATAAATCCCAGATTGGGGAGATAATAATTAACACTTCAATATATAAGCCTTGTGTGCCTCTCCCCTAATTGCCAATTGGTTTTGATTAAACGCCTTCCATGTTACTAGCCTGGACTAAGTAAATGCAATTCGAATGAGGTGGAGAAGTAATCTTGTCATTTCCTCCCAATCTGAGATATTCCATGAGTGATTTTATGTGGTTGATCCCAGCTCAGAAAGATACACACGCACACGTGCGCGTGCACACACACACACACACACATACATATATACTAGAGTTTGACATTCTTATTTGCAGAACACTTACAAGTTGCTTGAGTAGCTGAGCTTCTTGTTTGTGACAAGTGAATCCATTCAATGAAGCGGGTTGATGCTTATCAGCCCAAAACTGTCTGAGGTTTTCAACCACAGAAGCTTTCTCAATGAAAGAAGCTTCATCAAATACTCTATCTTTCTCTGGTGAGGTTTTCGAGGTCCGGCATGATCCCTTCTTGATGCAAGAAAACCAAGCTTCTGTTTGGACCTTCTGTCTGTTCGCTATGAATTTTCTCGTACTTGCACTTGTCCTCCCACTAACTTCACTCAGATTACTACTTTGCCTGCTCACAGCAGAGCTGGATGTCATAGTGGTTCGTGTTGAAACACTAGCATTTAAGTTCCCCAGGGTGTTTTGACTAAAGCCATTTCCTTTGTTTCGTTGACGAGAACCAGGAGCTGCTTCCGTAAACATTTTGGGCTTTGGGCTAAATATGTTTTCAAAGCCACCGTTCTTTGGAAAGATGATCTTCTGCATTGTCATGGCGGCATAGTCACGGGAAAAGAATATATCACCCTGTGAAATGGAGTCTGTGCTGTCCAGGATGTGAGTATTGCTAAGCGGGCCTTTAGCAATTTTTGCGTTGGCAACTATTTCATTGATTTCACCCACTGAAGGAGCATTCTTAAGGGCAGCCTCCCTCTCTTTGCGGAATGAATTCTTTGGCAGGGGGGAATATGTCCTATCACTCCTTTTTTGTTCCTTATGATCATAGTTGATCAGCTGGTTCTTCTCTCTTTGTCGTGATCTAGGAGCAGACAATGATCTACGGCTATAATTCGACGTCTCAGTAGCCCCACTAGTCACATCATTAGTCTGTCCTTGATTGCCCTTTCTATTTGTCTCGTCATTTCCCAAATCTGGGTTCTGTCTAGTGGGTTTATAAGGAGAAACGTGCCTCCAATGCTCGGATTTCGAAAAGGGACTGATATTTCTACGAACACTATGAACATCAGGACCAGGTCTAGGCGAAAAGGGACTGACACTCCTTCGCAACTCCGTACCGGGAGTTGGCAAATGCGCGCCCGCATCATCCCTTCGTGGCTTGTGGGGTGACTTGCTGTGCCTCCGCCGGACCGGGCTGACTATTGCAGTCTTAACGGGAGAAGTCACTTCTTGATCAAACATAGCCGAGGTGGTTCTCCTGCTGAGTCTCAATGGGCTAATCTTCCTAGCCTTGGCTGGATCAGAAGAACCCAACTTTGGGCCTTCAGAACCCACATCTGCAATCTTCTTAACAGGCTCATTCCAGGGAGTTTCCAGCCAATCCGTCTCCGTATCCGACGGCTCATAGCCGCTCCGCCTCTGCTTGTGGGTGGACGAGGATTGCACTGGCAGTGACGCTCTGATGTAACGCGGTGTGGGATTCTCCATTTCTAGCCCAGGTACTATCAACCCACAGAGAGTGTAAGCTCAAAAACCAAAAACTCAAAGCATAGTCTGGATCAGGAATATTATCAAACACCTGGCATGCACTTGGAAGACCGCCGTAAATACCAACGAATGTTAAGTGGGTTGGATAACGACGACGATGGGGACGTGGGATTATCAAGGAGGGACAAGAACATCGACGAAGATGCTTGGATTTGACAAGTCGATGTCTACGAGGAAGATGCATAGGTGACGACGATGGCGATGGTGCTTGCTGGCTATCGAGAAGATTCACGTTTTCCAACGGCGAATATACAGCCATTCGTGTGCGAAATTCTTCCTGTTATTTCCGAAGCCAACTTACGAGGAATCGCCTTTGTCGTGTGTCTGCATTCGTGTGCTAGATTTTGTTTGGTGGTCTCCCAGAGAGACGGAGCGTGCCGCCAGAATCATAGTGTTTGGAATCTATGGTGTGGAGGCGCGCGCCGATTTGGTATCCGTCGGTCGTTAGAGACGCTTTAAAACTCGAATGCGCGAAAGCGACTAATTACAAGTTCTAAATTTTTTATTGCCAAGTTGTCAATATGAAGCTAAAAAAATTTTAGCTCCTAAAATCTCAAATTATAAGCTCTTAATCCAACAATTCTAAATTGAAACAAAAAAAAAATTATAGTTAATACTAAAAAAGAGTTCAAAGAAATTCAACTATATACGGATGTTATGTTGTCTTGACCTTTAGATGTTGAGAAATTGACTGTCAAAATTACTGTCGTGATCTTTGAGTTTTGAGAAACAACTAACGTGTACAACATAAAATCGTCGCCGCCCATCAGCCAACAAGCAGCACTTTAGTTCAATTTAAGGCATTTCAAAAACAAAATAGAAAACTTTCTTCCATTACCGTATCAGTCGAAAGAAGCAATTGTTATCCCAAAGCCACCAGACGATTGGATCTTACGCCAAATATGGACTGGCCGTGGGAGGGAGAGGAGAAAAAAGGTGAAGGTAGAGGGGCATAGCGAGAATCTAGAGGCGATATGCTTTGTCGCTTTATAAACTGTGTGGTTAAATCTTAATGTTAACTTTATGCATTTATTTACTTGTTGTTTGGACTATGCTTTCTTTGTATTTATTTCTATAAGTTTAGGATTTAAAATGACTAAAAAATATTTCTTTAGGTACCCAAACATCATGTGAAATGACTAAAAATTCATATCTTTTAAGTATTTTTCAAATTTTTTGTGTACACTTTTACCTTTATGAGTTAAATATATCGATGTAAAAGGTAAAAATTTAGTTCAATTTTAAATATATTTGTAAGTAATTGTATCAAACTACAAAACAATGAAGAAAGGTCACCGAGTCACTATGAAAATAAGGTCCATAGAGGAAAATATTCTTTAAAAGAAGGTCACACCCGAGGGCAATTGTGATTGTAAATTAGGGAGCTAACTTCACAATAATTATGCCAAGACAACGGGTTCTCGGACAATGATTTGTTTGCTTGCCAGTTTGTTCTACAGACCTTAAACAGCAACAATTTATTTGCTGTTGATAACTGGCATGCAAACATTAATCATATGGATGGCATCTAATGTTTCCTTAACAAAATTGTAATTGCTTCACCTTTTCTAACGCAAGTGCAACCTTCTATAACAGATTGACGAGGAACTCCATGCATTATGCATGCCAATACTTCAAAGAGGAAGCGGAACGTCTCCGAATTATTTATGGCTGACCCAATTTTTAAGGCAATTTCTAGTTACAATGGCGGCTTTAGAGTGGTTGTAACAGCTGCTAATAAAATTGTACACTTCTTTGACAAAAGTCATATTTGTTACGGCAAAGGAACTAGCCTCGTCTTTAACCCTTCTGAGAAGTCAAATTCTGCACACGCACACCCCCCCTTATGAGGTTGCAGAGGCATACTAAGCATCAGATTTATACCTTTTAAAACGTGGAGAAGTCTGGGTTTCCTTCTAAATTGTCAACATGGTGTATAAATTAAAGAAACAATTTAAGTCAACTCTCTCTTAAAAAATCTTAAGAATATGCTTAATGCATCAGTTTTCTGTATTACAAAGCCGATGAGATCAATTACCTTGACAGCAACAGCAGATCACTGGCAACTAGATTCGGATCTTAAGCCGAATATCATTAGAAATGTATCAAAACTGGACTATTTGGCATAACACAGCACAAAAAAATATCGGTGCGAGGGAATTAAAATTTGGGTTCAACAAAACTAGCTTCCTCATACTCGTATGAAACTTTCCTTTTACTTCCGCAATCAGTGGAACATACAGCTTAATTACAAGTGCAATGCAGGCATAAGCACCGAGGAATAATATAGAAATTTGTGTTCATACTGTTTGTAGGGAAGATGTAGATGGTAAAGTTGACAACCACTCCATCAAAGCCTTGTTGACAAGCTCTGGAACTTCATCATGGGGGCAATGCCCTGCCTGGAGGTTAACAACAGATGTATAGGGATAGAATCCTTTGATCTGATTAGCCTTGGCAGGACCTACCCAAGGGTCTAAGTCACCCCAAAGCAACAGTAAAGGGCAAGAAAGTTTGCTCAAGACCCTGTCAAGGGTGTACTTTCTCGGACTCATCATGAATCCTGTCATCAGTCTGCAAATTACCAAAGGGAAGACATAATAGATCAGTAACAAGACAAGGATAAATTGGTGAAGGGGCATGTCCAGAGGCTATGTAGAAATATAGAACCTGCAGCATCAAAGTTTGTAAGAGTCTCCATTATGAGTGTCAAAAATAGAAATAAAAACACTAACTGGTTAGGGTTTGTAACTGATGCGGAAGATCCCTCAGTGTTCTGAACCATCACATACAATATATGCGCTAACTGCCAAGTATAAATATTTTGTTCACTTTCAAGCTGAACCTTCAGCATCATAACACGATATCGCAAATAGCCAAAACAAGTGAAGTCTTCACTTTTTGAATACCTCAATTACGTAAATGATCCCACCCCACTCCCCTAGAAGAGGAGGAAACTTCTTACTCTAAATACTTATGCATGCGTAAATTAGTAGCTGCATGCAATGTCAAACCTGTAATAGACTTCTCCTGCATTGGGGTCAGCTGCTGGCCTTATTATGGATTCCACGAGATAGTCATCCACGTTGGAAGTATTTTTATATACCTATGACATGACATGAATATATGAGTTACCTTTCATGTATATTATGACAGATTTGAAGGACAAACATCACTTCTTCAGGAAGCTGGTGCAAGCAAACGATAAGTAGCAAATGTAGCACATACAATCAAAATACGAATCTCCAGAATCACTTGAATGGAAACATGTATACGTCTCTCTTCACTTCATTAATACTATTTTGAACAAAGAATAGGTCAGCTGATCCCATCCTATGCTTCATATATGCCATATGCACAGCTGACCCAAAGATTAGAACATCACCGGTTTCTATAATACAGTATTACCTCCCATGGAAATTTAACGAATGTCAGATTGTTTTCAGCTTGTGCAAAAACAATCCACACGTTCCTACCAAAAATTAATTTGAGAAAAGAATAGAAAAGTCCTAACATACACTTCTTAAGACAGATTCAACGCGAGCTGGTTGCTTGGCTTGCCAGAACAAAAATCCAAGAACTACACGCTGAAAAATCTCCTTCAGTGGCTTAAGGATAAACTTTTGCAAGGATGATTCTTCAGACTCGACAATTTCATCATTTCCCTTTGCAAATTGTCCAGCAGAGTTCAACAATGCAACCCCTATGACTTGGTCTTGCAATGCTTCTGCTGTCACTAAAGCAGTAAACCCTCCAAGACTGTAAAATACAATAAGTTGCATGGTTATAAGTTTAATGTGACATACAAAGAAAACTTCATCAACTTCTCAATATAGTAAAAAAAATAGTAAATATAAGTAGCACAGTTCACAAGTCCTCAAATTACTGAGATGTAGAGAATTGTGCAGATTAGAGGCAAAAATGAAGAAGGCAGGTTGTTAGGTTTGGCCAGTGCATCAAACTAAATGGCCATGTGAATTTGAAAGAGTCCTTTATATCAGGCTAATAATGCTGCAAGAATGCAGAGAACTCAAAAAACGGACTTAAAGACATAATAACGCATAGGATAGTCAAGGTGGTTGGCTATGATAGCTAAACAGAAACTATGCCCATCGACAGCAGTGCAGCAGTAAAACATGATTAGATTAAAGGGCAAAATAGGGTTCCTTAAGTTTATCTGAGTTTGGATAGCTAATTATTTATGTACCGTAGGTGCATTGCCAGAAAAGTAAATACATGTATAACTGAAAAGCAGCATCAAAGAAAAATTTTAATAAACTGAAATTGACAATGAATAGGAAGTCCGCAGTAATCCAACTGTCCAGTTAAACTGCCTTAATGAGATCTGCACATTTACATTATGTACGAGCACAACAAATAAAAAGTTGAATAGCAAATCACCTGTTCCCAACTAAAACTGCTGGTTCTTTCACTACCTCCTTCAAGAAATCTGAAACCTGATCTCTCCACACTAAGGCATCATAATCAATAATTGCCTTCTCGCTCCAGCCAAACCCAAGCAAGTCTACAGCATAAACCTTGTATTTTTTGGCTAACTCGGGTATGTTGTACCTATATATGTGGGGGGGAAAAAATCATTTATTTTAGGTAACATCAGATTTGCACTCATGAGCCAGCTTCAAGAAATACTTCCACCTATTGCACAAAGCACAAGGTGCCAAATATTCGTAAGGAAGTACTCCTACATCATTAGAATTAAACAAACCCAAGAGGCTCCAATTCTTCCGGAAGTATTTATACGTAAGTACTGAAACTGAATGCTAGGATTTCCGGGAAAAATAAGATCAAAAGGTCTAGACTTTTAGGTTACTACAAAGAAGAACGGATGTGTAATAGGTCATTACGAGAGAGAGAGAGAGAGAGAGAGAGAGAGAGAGAGGACCTCCAATGAAATGCGGAAGCACCAAATCCATGAATAAGAACAATCGGAAAACCTTCTCCTTCTTCAACATAATGTATCTTGTGACCTCGCCATGTCCAGAAATTGTAGCCCTCTGACTTGAATGGTAATCTCTCCAAACCTGTAAAATAAAATTTTCAACAAATACCCAGGTTCAATAAGCAAACTCTCCACCTAAAACCAATTCAAAAGTTAACAGAAAAAAATATAAACAATCAATATGGCACTTGTATTACTCAGTATACACACCCAAGTGCATGGAATAAGAATAGGTATTGACATCTCAGTAGGGTAAAATAAACCAACAAACAAAGACCTAATTAATAAAAAGGGGACCAGGGCGTGAGGCTTCCATCATTGTGAGGTCTGAAGAACATAGTGCTACTTGTTTTTGCATTTCGAACCCGAGACGTCCAGATCGCGATGAAGCGCCCTTATAGCTTGACCACCCATACATTAATCTAAAATACAGAAACCAAAAGGGTGCTTCCGCATTTCTTTCCAGGTCTCCTCCATATCTCTCCTGCACTGCCCCGCCCCTCCCGGCAGGCCCATCCCCAGTACTTAGATTTTTGTCACATCAATGAACAGGTAACTAGCTGTCTAGCTCTAATGAACTATACATGCATCCATTCTTTTTATTATAAACCTAACATTTTTGACCCTTTGATCATTCTTTTGCCGGAATTCTTAGATTGGAAGTCAAGTACTTGTCTGCTAGATTGGAAGTCAAGTACTTGTCTGCTCACTAGGAAGTTAAAAGATTAAAGCCTCGAAGGTTTATTGATTGTTATGATGTCTAAGTACTTTCTTTCAAAATTTTGTTAATCCATGCTCTGAAATGAGTGCAAGTTGAAGTTACAAATATTTAATGAAGCTGAGGCATTGCGCAAGTGTCATATCGGCGTTCTATCGTTGATTGCGAAAGATAAATGGCATATTGCCTTAGAAAAAGGATCCAGTTCTTCCACTCATATAGGTGCAACACACCTGAATTAGCTAAACAGTACAAGGTTTATGGAGAAGTGTTGCTTGAATTTGGCAGGAGCGAGAAGGCATTTATTGATTATTATGCTTGGTATGGAGTGATCAGGTTGCACTTCTTGAAAGAGGTGGTGAAAGAACCAGCAATTTCAGTCGGGAACAAGTAATTTGTTAATCAACTCTTCTTCTTTAACTAAGACATTTGGACAGCTGTGCACCTATTTTTTGCTGATGTTGAAGTAGTGAAGTCAATGATTTCTTACTGCTTTTCAGTTTTGCATGTTTCATTGGTCAATGCTCTTTTCTGCCCAATGCACCTCGTGAATTTTATGTTAGGCACGTGTTTCTGTGGCTTGAATATTGCAATTACTCGATTGACCTAAGAATCTTCTCTTTAACGGTGTCAAATTTAGTCGGTTTGTGCCCTACTAAGATCTTGTTGAGTGCGTGTTCTTAGCATCAAGAAAGCTGTGTGCACTTTAGTCATTTACCTATATCTCATATACTTTTGCTTCTTATTTGTATCCTTTACATTAAAACCTTTTTCAAAGTGATCTTCTCTTTGCAGTGATAGACACCTTCACCTTTATACAAAATCAAGATCAAAAACTCGTAAACAGACAGGTAGTAAAATTCAACTGACTAGACATAAGATTTTCTTAACATCGCAGTTGAAAGCTGCTAATTATATGGCTGACTGGAATTGCTTCCAAGTTGTATCCCACTTGAATCCAAGTGCTATTGCTTTCCGGGGAACTTTTGAAACTATTTCTAACTGTGGCTTCCTTCTTTTTGGCCTTCTACAAAACATTATGTTTTATGTAGTTAATAATTCTCAATTGTCTTTCCAAACATGCCACAAAGTTAACCACAATCTGTTAACTCAAACCCTCAAAAATTGTATTATGAGCAGCCCGTTTGGTTCACTAATTGGACCAGTGATTGCCATCACAATGAATGCAATCATTGGGTTACTATGAAAGATTTATAAAGAGTGAAAGTAACCATCTTACATTTTTGCAAGCATATGCATACTTAACTGGGGAAAACCCATCCCTCATTCAGTTGTGTGCCAGTTACAATGGAAGACGTTTTGCAAATCTTTTTCTTTAAAGGAAAGAAGTGCAAAATTTTATTTGCATCAGCATATCATTAGTGAGACGAGAAGTGATTCTTTCTTAAAACTCATGAAACCAAAATCTTCTGGTATATTAATCTTTTCCTGATGAGCTTTGAATTCTTTCATGACATAAATATACTCAAAATCTTATTCCCCGTTGGATATAAAAACACACTAGTGCAAATGAACTCCATAACAAAAAATGTTGCATGAAAAAGGGGAACTCCAAATGAACTCCGTGATGAACAACATTACGCTTGCTATCCATTAAAATTTCTCCAATTAACATTTCTCAAATTCCTAAGATAGATATAATTCACATAAGGTTCGACTTTACTATCGGCTTTTACCTTAACTTGACTTGCCAATGATACTTATTTAATCAATAATTAATATTTGGCTTATATCGGTTGTTAACATGGGATTTTGCATAAAGGGAGAACTAAAAGCGTACCAAATTGTGCCCGAGCACACGATTAACGTTATAACTAACCTTGAGCGGGTTCAGACACCAAAGAAGAGGGCATGACTGATGCGCCCGCGGCCACAATTCCTTTCAGAGCAAAACCCCGCCTATTTACTTCGCATCTGCTTCCTACAAGACACAATTGTGAAAAGAGAGTCGTTAATCCATGTCCTATATGGTACAAAATCGGAATTCGAGAAAATTCAAAACAAAAGATCCAATGGAACGGAGGTAGCAATAAACGCTGGTCAGTTCGAAGAAATTCAACCATACTTTAGAAAAGACTGAGAGAGCTTACTGAGATGATTAATTCCAACGGGCGCAATGAAGAAACTGCCGACAGGGTTGAACAAATCTGTCCTGGCTGCTCTGTGTGGCGCATTCGCGCATGAGGACGACATCGGATTGCCAAACCCTGGAGAAGCTAACTGTGCAATTAAGAAATCAAATTGCGGAATCCTATTTGAAGTTTGAAGGTAAGATAATATGGGTGGTCGGAGTTGGTTCCCAGGTTGTGGCCCATTTCAAGCCAAGCTGACGTTTCCTTTGCCGGGAAATCTCGAGTTTATTTTCTGCTACACCAATTTTCCACATGGTACCCCTACTCTTTTTCATTTTTGTATTCGGGATATTCATTTTAGACCCTTGTACTTTACCCATCCTTTTATATTCGTCCCTATATTTTTAATTCCTTGAAAAGAGTCCATCCATGTACGATACACCGTCATTAATTTAGTTCCTCCGTTGGCATTTCTGTTATAAAATTGGGGGTATATTGGTCAAGCCATAGCATTTCTGAACCACTTGCATTGCTAAGATCCAAACAGGGGTTAGTAGTCCCTAAACACATGCTCAGTAACTCCATTATCACTGACTATCGAGGACAAACTCTCACCTGGCCGAAGAGGGTACATAACAAAATAGTCCGTAAACACGGCTATCCCACACGAACACTTCACGGTACCATTCAACCGCATCACGTCCAGCAAACAATTAGGATCATAGCCATTAAATTTCCCAAGCATCCCAACCTTGATAAGGTTTACATAATAAGTTCCAGCTATCAATCCATAATAATTGCCGATTTGACCTCGTAATCAAATTGATGGCCTCAAAATTCCCCTCAAATGCAGCCACACGAAAACCAATCTAGAACTTGCAATAATCAAGTCCTGACTAGTAGCATCAGGATTGTAACTACAAATTTCGGGTATAATGGTCGACAATACTGATAAAATGAAGGTTAGATTCGTCCTTTGCCGTATGTAGTATGAGACTAACACCATGAAGTGGGTGGCAGTAGCGTGGGTTAGGATGGTGGTGGGTGGCGGCAACGTCGTTAGTTTGGATGATCGGTTGGCATGTAGAGTGATGGTTGGTCGACAGCAAAGTGGTGGTTGATCTGATGTGTTGTTTCCCACGGCAGTGGAATGATGGTTGGCTCGGCAACAGAGTGGTGATAGGCTTAGGGTGACTGCTTCGAGAATGGATAATAAAGGGAAGGAGGGGGCGTGGGGGGTGTTCGGGGAAGGAGAGAGATTGAGGCTTTAAGCTAGGGCACATTCTTTTTAGTTGACAAAAATACCCCCAACTTTTAACAGAAATGCTAGTAAATGGACTACATTAATGAAGGTGCATAATACTGGACTATTTTCAAGAATTTAAAACACTGGTAAAGTACAAGGGATTGATATGGCATTATCCCCTTTGTATTCGATTAGTTACATTCAGCATGCCTGACATTTATCGTTTATTACACACAATGACGCCTAATAATCAAAATTATGCTTCACTTCTTGTGGTTTTTGTTTTTTTTTACTATGATTTGTTACTTAGAAATTTGTAGATATAATTAGCCTGGTTTGTATAAATCTTATAAAATTAGAAAACAACTTTTACATATTCTAAAACTCTACATAATAATTATCTACATATTAGGCTTTAATTTTAACTATTAGCACCTTAAAATTACCTATAATAAACATATTAAACTCTTGCAAATGTAAACAACAAAAACATGTATGAAATTAAATATTACTACTCACAAGTTAAAAGGTAAGCATTTTTTGGGGTCTTTTTCCTTTTTTTTCTTTTTTAATTTTTTTACTCCTGCGAATAACCATCATCCTATTTGTTTTGATGCTCCTTTTTTTTTTTTTCCTTTCTACAGCTTCTAAACTCTTATCTTATCTATATACATATATATTAGACCTTGACTTTAACTAATAACACCTCAAAATCACTTTTAAATAGCAGAATGAAGTCTTGCAAAAGTAAAGTACAAAAAAATCATATATAACGCTTTTAAATAAACAAAATAAAATCACGCAAATGTCAACTACAAAAATCATAAGTAAAAATTAAAGATTAATAGATCTTGTCTTTGGATATTTATTATTAGCAAATTCTTAGGTATAATTTGCTCGATGTTTGTAAGCTTTATAAAACTAGAAACCCAATTTTACACCTTCTAAAACTCTACCTAATCAATGTACTTATATATTATGCCTTAGTTTGGCCTATTAATACCTCAAGAGCACTTTAAAATAAAATAAAATCTCATAAATGGAAAATACGGAAAATTATCCCCTACTTACTAACCCTTTACTATGTTTTGTTACTAAAAAAGTTATAGTAACAATTAGCCCAATTTTTTTTAAATTTTATGAAACTAGGAAATCAAATCTACATCTTTGAAAATCCTACATAATCAACACATTTACCTAGTAGGCTTTAATTTTGACAATTAATAACTTAAAAACACTTACAATAAACAAAATAAAATCTCACAAATGTAAACAACGAAAACCATGAATGAAATTTATAAGACTATACTTCATAAATTAAAAAGTAGGGGACATGACAAAAGACCCCCCTCGTGTATTTCGAGTTTGCGAGTTGACCCTTCGGATATTAATTTTCATCCCCCACCCCGGCCTCGACAATCAAACCACTACGCCCCTCATTCCCCCTACCCCTACTGTCACCGATCGAACCACTACCCCACTCCCTTTGCCCACCCCCATTGCTGCCGTCATCGAGGAATAAAAAGATAAATAATTAGAGATAGAAAGGAAATTTGTATCTTTTCACAGACCAATCTTGACGAAAATTGGCCAATTGTCCTCAACTGCATTAAATTAATAAATAAGGGGGTTAATGGTCAAAGTTAATATCTGAGGGGGTTGACCCGTAAAATAGAAATACATGAGGGGGTCATTTGTCATTTCTCCTAAAAAGCAAGTTTACTTAAGCGAACCATCATCCTATTCATTTTGGTATTCCTTTTTTTTTTCCTACTCCTACTTATTATGATATTTACTTTATCATTAAAAGTTTGTAGGTATAATTCGTCCGATCTTTGCAAAACTTGATGAACTAGAAAGTCAATTCTACAGCTTCTAAAATCCTATCTATATATACATATTAGGCCTTAACTTTGACTATCAATACCTCAATATCACTTGGATATAGAAAATAAAGTCTACAAAAGTAAAATACAAAAAATATGTATCAAATTAAAGATTAATACTGCACAAATTTAAAAGGAAGCTTTTTTTATCCTTTCTTTTTTCCTTTTTTTAATCCCGTTTAACTTATACTAAATATCATCCTATTTGTATAGGTATTTTCTTTTCTTTTCTTACCCTACTTATTAATACTTACTATAATTTACTATTAGAAATTCATAGGTATGATGTCCAATTTTTATAAGCATATAAAACTAGAGAACTAATTCTACATCTTCTAAAACTTTATATGATCTATATACAAATATTTTAGGCCCTAACTTTGACTACTAACACCTCAAAATCACTTTCGAATAGCAAAATAAAGTCTCACAGATGTAAAGTACAAAACATCATATTAAAAAAAAAGATCAATATTACACAAATTAAAAATTTTCTTTTCTTTTCACGTAAGTAATAGACAAACTGAATTTGACTTAATTCATATAAATAGTTTAGAGTATCAAAATAGTAGCAATGTAAGAAATTAGTTTAATCAATAAACTTCAAACTCTAAAATAGAAACTAAAAAAAAAATACTCCAATGAACACAAAGAAAGAACACTAAACCGAAAAGGACTTAAAATTACTTTAAAGTACCAAAACACTAATGTGAAAATAGGTATTGCACCGACAAACATTCCTTTTCTTTGAAAGCATAAACTTAGAAAAATAATATTTTAACTTGGCAGTCTTTTAGCACTTTGCCTGATAAATGGATTAACTCTCTAGAATTTGATTTGATTGCTATCACTTAAATAAACTTTAGATACCACGTTTGTAATCATGTGAGAAATGATAGTAGATTTAAAACAAATGTTGTAGCCCACGTGTCCAAAATTGATTTATGCTCTAATTAATAAATGAAGTTAATTAGAACTTCGTGTAGTTATACTAACCTACACATACTATTGAATAAGAACACACTCACCTACAAAGTAAAAAATAGAGTGAGTAAATATAAAAGTTTTGTAACCTTGAGTAATTGCATATTCGTCTAAGCTTTAGATTTCGTCTTCAAGCTAGTCCAGAAGAATAATCATCACTATACAGTTATTTAATTTCAAAAATCTGTAAACATTGTAACAATTTTTTAATTTAAATTCAAATAATCATTACCGTACGATATAGGCATATTTAATTTTCAGATTGCCTTGAAAAATCTTCAAAACACATCAGCATGGATGGTCAAAAAAGTGTTGAACGTTTGAAGAAAAATAATTAAACTATAAATATTGCTACTACAACACTATATTTTCTTTGTTTAGGGTTAATTATACATATTAAAAGGTCAGTTATTTTTCATAAAAGTAAAATAGCTACACGTGCTTCCGTTTATGTTCTAAGGTCTATTTTCATGGCACTCATTTTAGGAGCTTATTAAAGGTTACACAACAATTTAGTAAAAGAAAGTTTGACCTTTTTTTAACCTTCCTTTATGACTCTTATTTTTTTTTACGAAGAGGATTGCGATTGATCCATAATCTACGAAGTAATTTATTGTATCAGAATTATTTATAAAAGTAAAAATGTTATTGATCAATGACGTGTATCTTAATGTAAAAATCAGAAATATGTCCCACACTTATATCGAAAGAAGATTGATAAATAGTTTATTCAACTGTCTACTAAGTAAGTGGACAATAAAAAAAATATACTTTTGTGTATGATTTCATGAGTACTTTACTTCTTGAACTATCTTTTTTAGAAAATCAGAACCAATATTTATAGTACTACAAAATGAAATAAAATTCTTATTTGATGTGAAATAATAGAAAACTCATGGCATTTTCACCTGTAGAGTACTTTATTTTAGACTTCCAAATCTTAATTTCATATGCAACTCAACATTTTCCGAGTATATATTTAAAATTTGAGTTATCATAGAATTATCTGTTGTGTGATCTAAGCATGTAGTTTCTATTCATGTCTAGTCCATTGCATTTAATAAATCTTAATATAAAATTAATGTCAAATTCATAAGAAGCAAAATGCATAAGTGTGGTAAACTAGATGTGAACAAATGTTTTATATGTTTGACATTTCTTTTTACTCAATTATATAGTAATATGTGTTCCCAACCTACTTTGGTCGCTCCCACAGCGGGTCCCATTTCGTGCGACACGTCACAAGGTCAGCGGATAATTTCAACGCTTCCAAGCCAGTCAAAACAACCATCCTCGAGTCATGTGCATTTGCTCTTTGTGAAACAACCTTGGCATGCCTTCCCCTTTGGGGGTCGGCCGCCTTCCCCTTTGGGGATCGACGTGCCTCCCACCTCTCATGCAATGCATGCTTTCCCTTGGCCTGGCGTCGTCCCCGATGTTTATCGTCCGCGCCAGCTCCACAACGCCCGTCGCCAACACGCTATCTCTGCGACATCCGTGGCTCGCGCCCCGCGTTGATTCTGCGACGCTCGTCGCCTGTGTGCCATCCCTGCTACCCCCGTCGCTCATACAGACACGTCGTCTCCGGGACACCCGTCGTCCGCACGCCGACTCTGCAACCCCCGTCGCCCTGGTCCGTGCACCTTCTCTGATATATTCCGTCGCACCCATGTGCCGCGCCAGTAATGCAGTCGCGCCCCTAGCTCCCTGTCACACTACAGTGCCCTCCGGCACCTTACACACTTCGATGCGCCCATGTGCTGCGCCACTGATATAGCCGCGCCTCTTAAATCCCTGTCACACTACAGTTCCCTCGGCACCTTACACACTCTGCCGCGCCCATGCGCCGAGCCGCTGATGCAACCACGCCCCCTGACTCTCTGTCACACTACGTGCCTCTGACACTGCATACACTCCGCAGGGCCCATGCGCCATGCTACTTATATAGTCGCACCCCCGGCTCTTTGTCACACTACCACGCTCTTTGTGTTGGTCCATCTTTTCACCACACCATGCGCACCTTGCCTTGGTGGTATAACATGCTTCGACCCACTCCCCAGAGTGTGCAGTATCCTGCGGGGATAGGCCACTCCTCCGGGACGGCTCCTTCGAGATGCTTCCTCAGCCCGTCGGGTAAACTGTTCCTTCGGAATACTACTTTGACGGGCTTCGAGTGCTCCGGCACAAGGATTCACCTATAGGGATAGACGACTCTTCCAGGACACTATCTCTGTCAGGGAGCTTTTCAACTCCCCTTCCACCAGGTAGACAGCTCCTCTGGGATGCTATCTTTGCCGCGCTCTGAGTGCTTCAGCACAAGGACTCGCCCGCGAGATAGGCTCGTTCTCTAAGACACTATCTCTGTCAGGAATCTTTTTAACTCCCCTTTCGCCAGGTAGACTGCTCCTCCAGGATGATACCTCGGCTCGTCGGGTAAGCGACTCCTTTGGAACACTACCTTGGTGCATTTCAAGTGCTCTGGCATAAGGACTCACCTTCAGGGATAGGCTCGCTCTTTAAGACACTATCTCTATCAGGGAGCTCTAAATGCTCCGGCACGAAGACTACCCTTCTGCTAGGTAGACAGCTTCTCCAGGATGCTGCCCCAGCCCACGGGATAGGCGACTCTTCCGGGACATTATCTCTACCAGGGTGTCTGCGTGAGTGGCCTACATGCTCTGGCACTGGGGGCTTGTGTTGACACCCCTAGGGACTATGAACCTCGGGTCACTCCGAGACAGGAGCAGGTCTCTGAAGGGCATCGCGCCTAGTCTGCCTAGTAGTTGGGCATCGGGCCTTTCCCACTACTGCTAGGCCTGTAGGACTCTATCAGGGCTTAGACTGGTGGCTAGATCAAGGGAGCTCTTTGGCCACATCAGTGCCGTGGGAGCCAGTCTTTCTAGATAGACAGAGCAACGCTATGTGGGGTAGGGCGGGTAAATATGCGATCCGACAGTCCATGGATCATCGGCACCTATGGACTCCTCAGTGACGTGTCACTCCGGGGAGCACCGCTGTTAGTTAATGACATCATCATCTCAACCTCTATAAATAGCAGTCTTGAGAATTCATTCGAAGGACTTTAAATTTCAAAACTCACTTTCTCACTCTAGAATTCTTGAGAGAGAAATATACAGGACCTTGACTCTGGACCTAAGCATCAGACTATGACTGTCGTCGTGTATTCACCCTGTGCCATCGCCTTCGCAGCACTGCCACCCTCAGACTCTGTCTGGGAAGCCCTTGGTCTCTGCCCTTGCTCCACCCTTGCTATGTCTCACATCAACTTACTTGGCATCTAACTCAAACTGTATTCATTGTGGCACCTCCACGTTGACTGCGAACCCACTTTCTTGGCATCATTTTGGCGACTCCGCTAGGGAGGTGAGCATCGCAGTGCAATTCATCCCTTGCCTGACACACCCAAACGACCATGCCTTATCAATACAGGGCTTCCGGGACTATCAGCCAAAGCCTCAACCTAGCCATCCAAGAGGAGCATCACCTTGAGGACCAAGAGGAGACCAGCCACAACCAACTCTAGCCTCTCCCCTGGATGGATGCACCTAATGTGGCCGCGATCGTCAATGCCACAATCCGATACCTTACTCCTACCATCACCAAACTCCATGACTCTCAATCTTTTCTCATGGCTATTATCTTAAAAATGCAAAAATTAATCCAAGTCTTGAGTTCACAGTCGTCGACTTCTCAAGGTCTCAGAGCTCCCCACCCTATGCCCGTTGCTCACCCCGTGTCATCCCAAGCTTTGGGGTTAGCCCCTCCTGCTTAAATCCAGCCTTCAGGGCCTAGGCTAGTTCTGGACACTGCCCAGGTCCCAGTGTCATGACCACCGCTGCCTTGGTCCTTTGGGCCCTCGGCAATAAGACTCGCGGTACCTCAGCCTGTAGCTCCCCTCCTTCCCCTTGCTCAGAGTACTTCAGATACTCATGACTCAATTGAGATGAAACCTAACCCTAACATGGCTGGCTGACACCTGAACACTGGTCATACACCCGACTTGTTCCAGTCGACCCTACATGATAGACGACCTTCCGCCACTGGCACTACTCCTGTGCAAACCACACCCCAAGAAGCTACTCCTCACCACCAACCCTTCTCTATCGTTATCATCCCTGTAATGCCTCTGGTCACCCAGTCTGGGGGCTCTGGCACCAGGATCATCCCGACAGGGCACAAACCCTCGCACGCTTCGTATGTCACCAAGCATGACCTTGATATTGTCCTCCG
Organism: Escallonia herrerae; assembly: GCA_033070095.1. NCBI lineage: Eukaryota > Viridiplantae > Streptophyta > Magnoliopsida > Escalloniales > Escalloniaceae > Escallonia > Escallonia herrerae. The sequence goes on along the minus strand of JAVXUP010002165.1, from coordinate 20,773 downwards.
CCATCTCAAGCAGTCATCCTTACCATATTCCCCCTCTGACTTATCTGGCCATGCTCCCTACTCTAGCGACCTCGCTACTAAGCCATACCCTGTCAAGTACAAGCAACCAGCCTTTACCCTATTCAACGACAAAGAGGGTAATGCCCGCGAGCACCTCACCTGTTTTGCTGGCTCCCTAAAGCACTACGGGGAAGACAACATTTTGAAGCTTCGGGAATTTCACAAGTCCCTAACTAGTCTAACCTACTTTTGGTTTCATCAGATCCCTGACTGTGCTATCCATTCTTGGCCTGACATGGTCTAATTCTTCCTTGACAAGTTTCATTATGAAACATAGTGTATGACCATCATTGACATTGCTGGAATCTACCAGAACCCCGGTGTGAAGACCTCAATGCCTATGTAACACGATTTCATCAGAAGTGCTTGGAGTGCACTGACTTCAGCAAGGATGAGACCCTTATACCCATTTACATTAAGAACATGAAAGACACCTACAACGTCTACCTTGAAAACCTCCAGCTTTAATCTTAGGGACATCTCAAGGAAGTTGCATGATGCACTTATGACTCGGTCGGTCCGTTAAAGACCCCAAAACCCCAAACTCATATTACCCTAGCCACGATGGTGGAAGTAGCCAGTGACAATGACAATAGTCGCAAGTGCCAATTCCGAGGAAAGGATGGGCACCCTGACAAGAGAAGACAACCGACACCTGCCCCGGAATGCCCATGCGACTTGAAGACAGTCAGAACTCTCCTCGAGACTTAGATCAACAACAATGTGATAACCTTGCCCGATGCCAACACTGAACCTACCCCAGAAGACCTAGCCCATCTCAACTACGGCCCCTATCATCGAAAAGTCGCTCACGGCCTCAAGTGTGTAGGGGCCTCAAGTTTGCCTTCATTGACAAGATTACTACTGGCGAGCTCAAACTCAAAGCACGGGACCTGTGTCCCACCCACCCAAGCCCTGGCCTACATAGTGCATTTTTCACACTTGTAATTTTTCTTTCGTTTCACAATTTTCAATGTGCTCACTCCCCTTGTTCCAAGGCATATTGCCTCCCTATGTTATCAAAGAAGTTGCATTTTTTAGACTTAGAAAATTTTTCAAGTTTACTGGCACTACCCATGATGCCATCTCCCAGTCCTTTGGAGGCTTCACCCCTTCCCCACCCCAAGTAGGCCAGGTTCTCCTCCCCTCTCCGCCTCACATTCCATAGCGATTTGGTAAGTGGTGCACGGGGTGGCTCAAGTCACGCTACCTGTCGCCTCTGTGACTCAGTCGGTGATCAATACCAGGTCAACATCCTAAGCCCCCACCTCCCTCTCACCCTGCCTACTCACGATAGGGTCCCATCCTCAGCGGCCTCCCTCGGCACCCTTGCCCCAACTCCACTCTTCCATTTCTGGGACATAGAAAAAAATTTCAAAAATTTTCTATCATGTGTTCTTCACCCCTCTCATTCTCCTTCCAGCAGTTAGAAAAAATTTCAACAAAAATTTTCGTCTCCCCTACCACCCTCCCATCATCTTTCCAACACTTAGACAAATTTTCAACAAAATTCTTCACGCCCCCTTTTATCCTTTCTTCAACACTTAGAAAAAAATTTGAACAAAATTTTTCATACCCCTCCCACCACCCCTCTTACTCTCTTTACTACATTTCTAACAATTCTCCTTAAAAAAAACATTCATACACCCATCTCATTCACTTTATATACACTATGAAAAAAAAGAATTGGGGTGCCAAAAAAGAAGAAGAAAAGAAAACAAGAGGGCAAATTCAAAATTCAAACCCAGAGAACAGATTGACCCACGACGGACTGACCCACTCGTGACTTGCCCCGTACTTTTCTCTTCCCTCTTTTTCAGTCCCATGCCCGACCGGTTAACCCGTTATCCAACCCACTCTACCCGGGTCCCTATCCCAAACCTAAACCCTAATCTTTTCCCCTCATCTTTTCCATGCGCCGCACCCCTGGCGTCGCCCAAATCCTACCGCCACCATCCACCCTTTGCCTCTCGGCAGTCCTTCGCCGGCGTCGACCCCTTACACCCATGACCCCCCCTTTCTATCCTCCCCCTATTACCCCGCCACTGACATACCCCCATTTTCCCATCTCCTTTTTCCCCTAACCCCGGCCGACTTCTCTCCCCCCTATAACCCCCCGACCGACCCCCCTTTGTAATGCCTCGTACCTAGAATACAATTTACAGTGAATCTTGGAATCTTAGTTATTCCTTTAGTGGCAGTTGTGGGGATATATATTAATTGGGGTCTTTAGCGAAGATTATCACCAATGGTATTGATTGTGACCTTTAGCGACCATTAATAATGCTTTTAAGCTTGCAAGTTAATGAGGTGGAATGATTGTAATGCCTTGAACATTTCATTGGTCGATGACATTTTTATTTTTGACTTCAATCTAAGATTATTGTGGCCTTTTAAATGGAATGTGGGTGAGATAAGAACACTAGCTAAGTATGGGGGGTCTTTATAATTATTTCAACTTAGGGCAACCATTTATAAAGGAAGTCTTAAGAGGGTGGCCGTCCTACCAGATCTGCCAACCCTTGTTTCATGTGAAAAAGGAGAGAAAAGGGAGGGGAAAACCAAGCTAGGGTAAACAGAAATTCAAGGTAATGAAATCCCTAAACTCTTTATTTAGTTTAGCCATGAATTTGGATGTTATATATGTTTTTGTTGTGAAATTGGTAACTTTTGTGGGTGTGTTTGAGAAGAAGGCTGCTATAGAGCAGCATAAGAGTGGGTTAAGATTTTTATCATATCTCCTTGATTTCAAATCCAATTGAGATAATTTTATACTTTCTAAAAACCTCATTGTGTCATCTTCAACTTTTTTGTTTTGGGTTTTCTCAGAATCTCATGTTTGCACATTGAAAAACGACCTTAAAATCAATTCACTGTAGAAGTCTAGAATTTTTGGTTTCTGGCAGCCAATTTGATTTATCATAGAAAATTTATTACTCATAGTATTTTTGAAATTTATATTCCTGGAAATCTCAATAAGTCCTCTTCAACGATGCACAATATCCCAAGCTTCAGTAGGTGGTGCACACGGCAACTGGAGCCACCCACTCCTCACACTTGTCGTGCCATTACAACCGTGCCCCCGCACCCATCACTATGCCTTTACAGCGTCCTGCGTTGCGACGTCCCCCAACATCAACATCCATGGTAGGTGGTGCATAAGGCGGGTTGAGCCACCTACTCCTCGCACTTGTCGTGCAGTTACGACCGCGCCCCTGCGCCATCACCATGCCCTTACCGTGTCCTACGTTACAACATCCCTCAACGTTAGTTCTTGGTAGGTGGTGCGCGAGCCAGCTCGAACCACCTACTCCCATTCATTGTTCAGCGCCTGTCGAAGCGTCCCGCATCACGACACCCGTTTCTGTGCCCTTGCACCCATCGTCGTGCTCCCGTGTCAAAGCCCAAGCACTTTAAGGTTCCAGTAGGTGGTGCACGAGGTGGCTCGAGCCACCTACTCCGCACCTTTGTCATTCAGAAATGATGCTAGCAACTCTCCAGCCAAAAAACATCAAAAATTTTGCTAAGTGTTTATGCGTGCGGCGCCTGCTTGAGTTGACCCTCTGCGCACACCACACGCAGGGGGCTTATGTTCCCAAGCTACTTTGGTCGCACCCTAGGGCCCACAGTGGATCCCGTTTTGCAATGCATGTCACATGGTTAGCCATCAATTTTAATGCACCCAAGCCTGTCAAAACGACCATGCTCAAGTCACGTGCATTTGCTTCTTGTGAAACAACCTTGGCATGCCTTCCCCTTTGGGGGTCGGCCACCTTCCCCTTAAAGGGGTTGACCACCTTCCTTCTTTGGGGGTTGGTCATCTTCCTCCTTAGAGGATCGACATGCCTCCCACCTCTCATTCAACACATGCTCTTTGGCCTGACAATGTTCCCGGCGTTCATCCTTTGCGCCAGAGTGCTAGCTTCGTGACCCCGTTGCCTGCGCCTGCGCGCCGTCTCCATGACATCCATCGCATGCACCAGCTTGCCGACTCTACCATGCCCGTGACCTGAGTTCCGACTCCGTGACCCCCACCGCTTGTGCCTGTGCACCATCTCTGGAACGCTTTGTGGCCCCCATGGGTCATGCCATTGATACAGTCGAGCCCTCTGGCTCCATGTCACACTACAGTGCCCCCCGGCACCTGACACATTCCACCGTGCCCATGTGTCATGTCGCTGATACAGCCGTACCCCCTGGCTCCCTATTACCCTACAGTACCCCAAGAACCTTCACACTCTTCCACGCCCATGCGCCACATCGCCGATACAACCTCGCCCCTGGTTCTCTGTCTAATTACGTTCCCCCAGCATAGCACACACTCCACTGTGTTGCTTATACAATTACGCTTCCCAACTTTCTGTCACACTACCACACTCTTTGCATTGGTCCATCCTTTCACCACACCATGCACACCTTGCATTGGTCGTGGAACATGCTTCGACCCACTCCCCAGAGTGTGCAGAATCCTGCAGGGATTAACGACTCCTCCGGAACACTATCTCTACCAGGGAGTTTTTTAACTCCCTTTCCGTCAGGTAGACAACTCCTCCGGGATGCTACCTTGACACATTCTGACTGCTCCAGCACAAGGACTCACCCGTGGATTAGGCTAGCTCTCTAAGACATTATCTCGTCTAGGGAGCTTTTCAATTCCCCTTTCTCCAGGTAGACTGCTCCTCTTGGGATGCTACCTCAGCCCATCGGGTAGGCAACTCCTTAGGGACACTACCTTGGCGCGTTCCGAGTGCTTCGGCACAAGGACTCACTTGCAGGGATATGCTCACTCTTTAAAACACTATTTCTGCCAGGGAGCTCTAAGTGCTCACGCACGAAAACTCTCCTTTCGCCAGGTAGACGGCTCCTCCAAAATGCTACCTCAGCCCATGGGATAGGTGAATCTTTCAGGACACTATCTCCGCCAAGGTGTCTGTGTAACTGGCTTACATGCTCTGACATTGGGGGCTTGTGTCGACACTCTTAAGGATTATGACCCCCGGGTCACTCTGAGACGGGAGCAGATATCCAGAAGGGATTGCGCCTAATCCGCCTAATAGTTGGGAGTATGGTCTTCCCCACCACTGCCAGGCCTGTGGGACTCTACAAGGGCTTGGACGGGTGGATATATCAAAGGGATTCTCTGGCCACACTAGCGCCATGGGAGCTAGTTTTTCTAGACAGACAGAGCAACGCTGTGCGGGGCAGGCCGAGTAAATATGCTATCCGACAGTCTGTGGAGCACCTGCACCTGTGGACCCCTCGGTGACATGTCACTCCTGGGAAGTGCCACGTGTCAGTTGATGATATCATCATCTCAACCTCTACAAATAAGGGTCTTGAGAATTCATTTGGAGGACTTTAGATTTTCAGAACTCACTTTTTCACTCTAAAATTCTAGAGAGAGAAACATACATGACCTTGACTCTGGACCTATGTATCAGACTGTGACCGTCATCGTGTATTCACCCTGTGCATTCACTCTCGCAGCACTGCCACCCTCAGGCTCTGTCTGGGAAGCCCCTGGTCTCTGCCCTTACTCCACCCTTGCTACGTCTCACATCAACCTACTTGGCATCTGACTCGGACTGCATTCCTTATAGCACCTCCTCGTCAACTGCAAACCCACTTCCTTTCATCAATATGATAATGAAAAAAAAAAACTAATCTTAGATATTCCTTATTACTATTCATTACGCCGTCTTCTAAAATTATTTAAACTACGAATTCAATAAAAATTCACCTAGAAAATTATGCATTTTTAGTATTTTGCACAATCAGATTCTAATTATCTTGCATAATGGACTAATTTATTCATGAAATTAACATAATTGAGTGATGTCAACTATTATGGTTTATCATGCATATTAACGTTACCTCAGTGCTCGCAAAAAGCAATTGTCAAAGTCCTCCAATCTTCTTGCCAAGGCATAGGCCAACTTACTACTTATTACAATGCACGGGTCCGTAAGCTAGTACATTTTGAATGAGTTCTAAGAGTTAATATCGTTTTGAACCTTAAGGGTTCCTTCAAAAAATATGTCATAACCAATTCAGACAGGGTGCTTTAGGTGTAAAACACGGGCCACAAAACAAGCTCAAAATGGAAATTGTTGGCAACGAGATCTTGACGAAAAAAATAGTATCCAATACTGGAAAATAAAGGGATGACAAGCAAGTCTAATATTTATGTTGGGAGTTTATCAAAAGAAAGCTCAAATTTTCAGGCTTTTAAAGTAGGCCCACGTGTTCAACTATCCACTAATATTGCAATTAGACTAGAATATTTGGGGTGAAATAAAAGACTTTTGAATTTATCTCATAAAATATAGTGGATAAATTTTCATTGGTAAGACTCAAGTCCAAGTTTATCACTTTTGTGTTCATTATCCCTCAAAGAAGTTCCGTCTAAGCCAAAGAGGATCGGAGGGGAGGAGGAGGAAACATAAAAAAAGGAGGGAGGGAAGAGGCTGCTTCAGCAGAAGCCAAAAGGGAGAAGGAAAAATTGAGGACAAAGAAGGAAAAAAAAAGTTCAAGTTTTCTTCGGGAGTATATGAAAGTCGCTAGGTGATAGCCCTCTCTTTATTCCTTAATGTTCATACCCTATTCTGGTCGCACCCCAGGACCCGCTAAGGGACCCACTTTGCACGACACATCACCCAGTCAGCAGTCAACTTTTCAACGCTCGAGGGCCGGTCAAAGCAACGCATGCTCAAGTCACGTGAACCATTCGTGAAGCGACTTCGGCGTGCCTTCCACCTTGGGGGTCGGCCACCCTTGGGGGGTCGGCCACCCCAATGGGTCGGCCACCCTGGGGGGTCGGCCACCTGCCTTGAATATCGACGCTGTCACCTTTGACCGTGCTCCGTTGTCACGACGACCGTCGCTCGCGACCATCGCTCTCGAACCATGCTCCTTCGTCGCGATGACCGTCGCTCGTAGTCTCGACGACCGCCACTTGTGACCGCTCTGTCGCCATGACAACCGTCGCTCACGGTCACGCGCCATCCACGCAACGACCCTTGTCGCTCGGAGATCACTCTGCGACCCTCGTCGCCCGCACTCAACCGCGCACCATGCGCTACAATCATGTTATATGCTCACGGGATAGGCTACTCCTCCAGAACACTATCTCCGCCGGGGTGCCTGCGTGACTGGCCTACGTGCTCTGGCACTGGGGGCTCGCGTCGGCACCCCTAAGGACTATGACCCCCGGGTCACTCCGAGATGGGAGCAGGTCTTCGGAAGGGCATCTTGCCTAGTCCACCTGGCAGCTGGGCGTCGGGTCTTCCCCACCGCTGCCAGGCCTGTGGGATTCAGTAAGGGCTTGGACTGGAGGCTGGGGCAACGGGCTACTCTGACCATGCTACCGCGGCATGATCAGTCTCCTCAGACAGGCAGAGGGATGTTGCAAGGGCAGGGCAGCACGAACTTAGGGACCGGCAGTCCAACGGAGGGTCAGTGCTTTGGCCCCCCTGGCGACGTGTCGTTCCCAGGGGGTGACACATGTCAACTTATGACACATGCACATTTTTGCCTATAAATAGTGGACTTTGGAGCTTTTTCAAGGATCTTTGGCTCATTTGGACTTTTCACTTTCTAAAAAGACATTCTCTCTGGAATTCTAGTGAGAGAAATATACTTGGACTCCCGTCTACGGACCCTTGACGCCGTACCCTCGTCACGACTGTAGAACTGGGTCCTGTTCGTCGTCGCCCTGCCTGCGCAGTGCTGCCAGTCCTCACGACCTGTCTGGGGAGCCTTGCCCTCAGCCCTTACGCCGTCCTTGCTGTCTCCCACGTTGCCTACCTGGAAGCTGACTCAGACCGCATCCTTTGTGGCACCTCCACGTATCATCGAACCATTTTCGGCATCATCATTTTGGCGACTCCGCTGGGGAGGTGAGCATCGTATTGCAGTTTGCACACCTTCCGGACTTAGGCATTATGCCTGTGCAACGGAGAGCTACTAGGGCAACCAGCCAAGGACCCAACCCCGCCATGCAAGAACACCACCTCGGTGATCAGGAAGAGACTAGCGCCACGCGGCTCCAAGACCAGCTGCCAACCACTACCCCCGACGTGCAAGTGCTCGTAAATGCAGCCATCCAGCAACTCACTCCAACCATCACCACTCTGCAAGATTCACAGACCACTCTACTAGCCGCCATTATGGAGATGCAAAAATCCATACAAGCCCTGTCCTCACAGCAGGCCGCTCCATCAATCCAGCCTTCAGGACCGGGGCCAGCTTTTGACGTCGCCCCGGCCCCAGTGTCGCGACTACCGCCGCCTTGGATATCCAGACCCTTGGCGGTAGGGCTCGCAACACCCTCGCTGCCGGTAGCCGACATATCTCCTTCTGCAGTGCCGCCCCGCAAGCTACACACGGATCTCGGGCCAGTCTTGCAGCAGATTCTCCCGGCTGTCACACCATCTCATCCGACGCCGGCAAGAAGCTCCTCCGAAACGCATGACTCCATCGAGATGGAACCTAATCCGTATCCAATTGAGCAACACCAAACCCCCGGCCAAGTGATAGACATGTCTCGCCAACCCACACTCGCCCCTGCACAGCTGCCCTTGCCAGCACCTGTACTATACCAACCCTCCCATGTCCCCGTTCATCAAGCCGTGCCATCTGGGGGCTCGCGACACACCAGGCGGTCATCACCCCTTGACCGGCAATGAGGCACCATCCTCCAACTATGTCACTCGGTCAGATTTGGAAGCCCTTGTCCGTCGCCTGTCGAGGAATTCCGAGCCGGACTCCTCAACCCGTCTAACCGGACACGCCCCGTACGCCAATGATATCGCCATCGCACCCTACCCCCTCAAGTACAAGCAACCAAACTTTGTGCTCTTCAACGGACGTGAGGGAAACGCCCGTGAACATCTAACAAGGTTCGCAGGCTCCTTGGAGCAGTATGGTACAGGAAGCAGCTTAAAGTTGAGAGAATTCCACAAGTCCCTTACAGGCTTGGCTTACACTTGGTATCACCAGATCCCCGCAGGGACCGTCCACACCTGGAACGACATGGTCCAGCTGTTCTTAGACAAGTTTCATTACGAGACCGAGCGCGTGACTATCGTTGATATTGCTGGCATTCGCCAGAACCAGGGAGAAGACTTGAATAAATATGTGCATCGTTTTCATCTCAAGTGCCTTGAGTGCACAGATTTCAGCAAAGACGAAACGTTGGTTCCCATATGCATCAAAAATATGATTGACGTCTACCGAGTGCATATCGAGAACCTACAGTTAAGGTCATGGGGACACCTCAAGGAGACAGCCCGACGAACTTACGAGACAGTTGGTCCTGTCAAGTCATGGAAGCCTCGACCGCAAAGTACGCTGTTGGCCTCAGCAGATACACCTATCACTCAACGTAGCAACAACAGCAACAACTATGCAGGCTTCAAGCGTCAGCTTCCAGATGTGAACCAAGGCTCCGACAAGCGAAGGCAACAAAGGCCTGCACCTGACTATCCCTGTGATCTGAATACAGTGAAGGAACTCTTGGCGGAATGGGTGGCGCATGACAAAAATTTCCAACTGCCACCAATGCGGACCAATATCACAGACGAAGAAAAGGCCAGGCCCACCTACTGTCCTTTCCATCGAGCCCTTGGCCATCCGCTCAAAAATTGTAATGCACTGCGAACCATCTTTGCAAGGAAGGTAGCGTCGGGCGACCTGCAGCTACGGAAGAACAACGATGTGCGCAAAGATCCCTACCCACCGCATCGCAACAATAGGGAGCACCAGGCCCTTATGGCTGTCACTGACCATGTCGAGCCTGTAATCCACGAAGCCCCGGCAGAGCCCACACTGACCCTCGTGCCTCCTCCAGCTAAGCAGTCGATGCCTTCCTTTCGACAGATGACGAAGATCAAAAGTTTTTTTGATGAAATGGGGTTTTCACCCGCCGCCCGGACTTACCTTTCCAATTGCCTGCTCGAGGTCACCACCGGCCTCGGTCCCGAATGCTTCGCCGTCCAGGCTGAATTACGTCACATCCCCTCCACGGCCTTAGTCTTCTCGGATGAAGACTCGCCGCCGATCGAGCATCACAATCGGCCGCTGTTTTTAGAGTGTACTGTTAATGGCACGGGCTTCCGTCGTGCCTTGGTTGATTGCGGCGCCTCGATCAACATCATACCTCTCATCACCCTGCAACAGGCCGGCATTCCCCCAAGGAAAATCATCCGTGACCCCGTCAAGATTACCGGCTTTGGACAGGGTCCTCAGTCGACCCTCGGCCATATCACTGTCGACCTCATGGTCGGAACTGTCCGTCGCGACACTACTTTTCACGTAATAGACAGCGAGTCTGCCTTTCACCTCCTGCTCGGGCGACCATGGATCCATGTCAACAAGGCCGTTCCCTCAACATACCACCAATGTGTGAAGCTGGTAGCCGGTTCTACGGGACATGAGGTAGCAATGACAATCCCTGCAACCAAAGCCCCCTTTGAATGCGCCGAGTCTTATTTCGCCGAGGCCTCCTTCTTCACTAATTTCGCCGAGGATGGTGAGAATGCTACTCATATACATTCTACCAGGCTGCCGACCTGGGATGAGCTGTGCGGGGACAAGCTCCCCAAGGCCAAAACCGAGAGAAGTAACAAGAATAATGGGTCAACCCCACCGCTTCCGCCTGCTGCCACGACCAATTCCCCCTTCTTCCCCCAAGTCCAAGAAGCAAAAGGCTGAGCCGGCCTTTCGACGTATCGTCAAGGACGGCAAAATCATCTATCAATTATGACGGTATGCAGGGGCTCCAGGCGGTCCCTCATCAGACCCCCTCGACCCCGACCCCCTTGGAGAGACTGAATGGTGCCGCACGGCCGAGCATTGCCAGCCAGATCCTGACCTCACCCCCGGCGCGGCACCACCTTGCTATGAGGACGGCCCTCGACCACAGGCTGAAGATATTGAAGAAATCAACCTGGCCGACCCGGGCGAAGAACCGCGGCACACCTACATTGGCACAAAACTCGCCCCCGGCCGAAGAGAGGAATTGGTTTCCCTCCTGCACGAGTATCGTGATGTCTTGGCATGGAGCTACAATGAGATGCCCGGACTGGATCCTGCCTTAGTCACACACCATCTCAACATTGCTACCGGATCCATCCCTAGCCGACAGCACCCGCGGACATTCCGCCCCGAGCTCGAATTGAAAATCAAGCAAGAGATTGAACGCCTCCTGCAGGCAGGCTTCATCGAACCTATCACTCACCCTATTTGGCTGGCTAATGTCGTCCCTGTACAAAAGAAAAATGGCCAAGTCCGCGTCTGTATTGACTTTCGGGACTTGAATAAGGCATGCCCCAAGGACGAGTTTCCACTACCCAATATCGACATGCTTACGGAGGCCGCCGCCGGATATGAAACTTTATCTTTCATGGATGGGTTCGCAGGTTATAATCAGATTCGCATGAACCCCGACGACAGCGCCAAGACAGCCTTCCGCACTCCTATGGGTAATTTTTGTTGGAAAGTTATGCCTTTCGGCCTCAAGAATGCGGGTGCTACGTATCAAAGGGCTATGACAGCAATATTCCATGACATGATACACCGTACTGTGGAAGACTATGTCGACGATCTTATTATCAAATCCAGAAAGGAAAGTGATCACCTCACCGACCTTCAAGCGGTCTTTGATCGTTGCCGCCAGTATAACATGCGGATGAATCCATTGAAATGTGCCTTCGGCGTCTCCTCCGGCAAGTTCCTCGGCTTCTTGGTCAGTCGACAGGGCATCGACGTTGACCCCTCGAAAGCAGCCTCCATCCAAGAAATGCCCGCCCCCAAGAACACAAAGCAACTGAAGAGCTTCCTCGGCAAGGTCTCTTACCTCCGACGCTTCATACCCGCGCTGGCCGAGCTCATTACGCCATTTCAACACTTGACGCGTAAAAGCGCACCATGGAATTGGGGCGCGCCCCAACGGCAAGCATTTGAACTGATTAAGGCGGTCCTCATGTCACCGCAAACCATGGTCGTACCACAACGGGGCATCCCACTCCTACTCTACCTGACTTCCACACCCAGATCCATCGGGGCTTTGCTTGCCCAAGAAGTCGAAGGTGTCGAGCGTCCTGTTTATTACCTCAGTAGAGTGATCAGAGGGCCCGAAGCCAACTACTCCGAGCTCGAGAAACACTGTCTAGCCTTGGTGTACGCCTCACAGAAGTTCAGACATTACTTTCTGGCGCACCAGATCACACTCGTCACCAAGGCTGACCCACTCCGTTACATGCTTACGCGTCCCGCCCTGTCTGGCCGACTCACACGGTGGTTGCTGCTATTGGCCGAATTCGGTTTATCTATCAAGAATCCTACAGCTCTGCGGAGCCAAGCACTTGCAGACCTCCTGGCCTTCTTCCCACGCCAACAATGTGAACCGATATCGGATCAACTGCCTGGGGAGGAGACAGCCCTGATCACCGACATCGATGAACTGTGGACGCTTGAATTCGACGGCTCTGCCACTAGCAAAGGTCCCAATGGCACGCCCCTCCGGCAAGGGGGTGCCGGCATAGTCCTCCGGGCACCAGACGGTGTTACCACTTCATTATCTTTCAAACTTGCATTCCCGGTGTCTAACAACGAAGCTGAATACGAGGCACTTGTCATTGGCCTCATGATCGCCGTCAGTATGGGGGCTAAGGCGCTGTGTGTGAAAGGAGATTCAAATTTGGTCATGAAGCAGGCGGACGGGGAGTTCGCGGTCAAAGAACCAGCCTTGGCACCTTATCGTGCCTTGGTGCAACACTTGGAAGGAAGACTCGGTCATGTCCAGTATGAACATCACAATAGGTGCCACAACAGACATGCGGACTGCTTGGCCACGATCGCGTCAAAGATAGAGGTCGATGGTGAACAACGGATGCTAACCATCGTCAAGAGAATGGAACCATGCACAGCACTGAACCTAGTCCCGAGGGACGTTACTGCGGACGATTGGAGGCAACCTATTATCGACAAACTTAAAGCGCCATCTCTTGCTCATGCCTCCACCCTTACAGACTTTTCAATGATGGGAGATGTCTTATACAGGCGGTGTCCCGGAGGCACTCTAGCCAGGTGTTTGGCACCGGAAGAGGCAAAGCACAAATTACAGCTCGGCCACCAGAAGTGTTGTGGCCTCGACGGTCCCCCTCTGTATCGTCGCCTCCAGCGTATGGGCCTATATTGGCCATCCATGGCCAAGGACGCCTCGGATATACAAAAAGATTGTCCCGAGTGCTTGTATGCACCCGACGGGGCAGAAGCTCTTGTCATTGACATCGAAGGTGACTGGCGCCAGCCTTTCATCCAGTATTTATCCCACGGGATTCTACCACCTGACCGCGGCTCAGCACGATCCATCAAGCGCAAGGCAGTCAAGTATTTTGTGACGGAAGGCGAGTTGTTTCGCAAGGGATTTTCGGGACGCACCCTGCGATGCTTGCAGGGTGCCCAAGTGGTCAAGGTCATTAACGAAGTACACAATGGTGATTGTGGTGAACATCAAGGCTCCCAGAAGCTGTATGCAGAATTACTAAGATTGGGGTATTATTGGCCGACTATGGAATCCGACTCCATCTCGCATGTCCGACGCTGCCAACCCTGCCAGCGGCACGCCGACAGGATACACACGCCAGCATCCGACTTGCACATGATCTCAGCCCCGTGGCCATTTCATTCTTGGGCCCTCGACCTCATCGGCCCCATCCACCCGCCGTCCAGACGCCATTCATGGATCATGGTTGCTACTGAACGCTTCACGAAGTGGGTTGAAGCCGTACCTCTGCGGAGAGCCACGGGAGGTGCCGTTTCTAACTTCTTACGTGACGTCATCTGTCGTTTCGGCATCCCTCGGTGTATTATATCTGACAATGGCACCCCATTCATTAACCGAGAGGTTCGAGCTCTCATGGAAGGGTACAACATCAGCCATGCTACATCAACTCCCTATTACCCGCAAGGTAATGGTCAAGCTGAAGCTTCCAACAAGACTTTGCTACGAGTATTATCGCGAATGGTGCATGACGCCGACCGGTCGTGGTCCGAACAACTGAATCTGGCACTCTGGGCCTACAGAACATCCCTGCACACAGCGACAAAGGCCACGCCCTTCTCTCTCGTCTACGGGGACGAGTGCGTGGTACCTGCCGAGATCGCAGAACCATCGGCTCGACTTTCCCTAAGCAGCGGTCTCGGAAATGAAGCAGCCCGGCTGGCGGCACTTGACGGCCTCGACGAACGACGAGCCACGGCCCTGCGCCGCATGAAGAAGTATCATGAGCAGCTCACGAAAGCTTATGGGAAGACCGTCAAGCCACGTTCATTTATCGAGGGTGACCTTGTTCTTCAAGCCGCCAAGCATGTGCGGGCCAACATGTCAGCTCCTAAATTCACGCCAAACTGGGAGGGCCCTTTCACGGTGCACGAGGCCCGCACTAATGGCTCGTACCTCCTGCTCAACCACGACGACGGTCAGGTCTCGGCCCCCATCAACGGCCGCTACCTGAAGAAGTATTATGTTTAGTCACGACAATATTCCCCCAGCCCTATCCGTCCGCGTCATAGTACGCGCTCTCGTAGCATTTTTGTACATGCGACATTGCTTACAGACTTGTATTTTTTGTTGATCTGTGTAGCGTTCTACACTACTCGTGTAATGGTGTTTTGTACCACGTCCTATCAATACAAAGTCATGCTGTTACCTCAGCTTCTGCCTAGCTAACACTCATTCTCAACCTATGCTTCCTAAGTCACTTTCTACGGGCGGGAATGGGAGAGCATTCACAGGTGACCAAAACGCGCAAGACATTCAAAAAAAAAGAAGAAGAGAAGAAAGAATAGAGCAACCGAACATAACATACAATAAGCCAAGACCATCGAAAATATGTACATATACATCAAACGTTTACTAGCCGTCATTAAGCACTACAACTACAGCAAAGTAACATACAAGCTAAGAAAGTCTAGACAACAGCGATGCAACTGGGTGGGAGCTGAATGCCTGAAGTGCCTCCCGCTCTGCTTGTACCTCTGACCATCCAGCATCAAGCTCGGCCTGTCGCCCTAACCGCTCTGACTCTCGCCCGTCCACCTCACCTCGCCGCCTCTGTAGATCGGACAACTGCCTCTGCAAATCGACGAGCTGTCTCTCTATCTCTGCTACCTGCATGTCAATCCCGGCCAACTCTGCGGTAATCTCTGACCGCTCCGCCTCTAATCCTGTGCGGCGCCGCTCCAGCAACATCTCCCGCATGACCACGACTGCGCGCCTCTCATCCATCTCATGGCTGACGCTCCTCGACCTAAAGAAATCTGCTAGCCAGTCCAGCTGCATACCTAGCGATGTGAACGGAGCGAACTCTGAAAGCGACCGAGCAACGAACTCTGCAGTCCAACCCATCGACGGCACACTGGCGAACGGCAGCAACCACTCCATAAACCCGGCAGACACCCACATCCGTAGTACTGGGTTCTCTACCCCCACCCTCTCGAATGTCTGCGGGAACGCTGCCTTCACCAGTTCTAACCGGCGCACCGTCTCCGCTGGTAGCTGGAGGCCCCCCCAAGTCGCCACATCCACCTGACCGCTCGAGGATCCTCTACTCATCTCTCCGGCTGTCGCGCCACTGCCGCCCGCTGCAGAAATCTCCGACATTCCACCCGCCCTCTGCGCACCAATCGTGGCTGAGTGCATCGCCAGTAGGGTAGCGCCAACCTCAACCACGGACTCCGGCAATGTGTCGTGCCGTCGCGCCACCACAGCCTGAACCGGTGTCTCATGCTCACGAATCGAGGCAGCAACAACAGACTCAGGCTCCGCCATGTCACCACCATCACCTCCCACAACCTGCGTCTCCATGCCTGTCCACCAGTCCTCGTCAATATCAAACATCACTGTATCGCTCCCCTCTCCGCCGTATAGTGCCCCCACCGTTTCCTCAGTAGCAGGCAATGGACTCACCCTCCTCGTCACACCGGCCACCAATATCTCAACGGCCTCAGTCTCATCACTGTCAACTAATCTGCCGGCCTCGGCTGCCATAGCCTCTTCGCCTTCGATCTCGGTCTCAGCCTCGCTACCCTCCGCGACCGCCTCTTCCTCGTCCCCCTGGCAAAACCGCTGTCAGTTCACAAATTATGAGCAATATGCAAACCATATTTATACGACAAAAAGAAAGGACAGAAGCAAACCTCAGAGTCTAGCTCCTCTAGTACGTCGCGCGGCCTCTTCGCCCCTGATATGTGTGGGGCTGATGTACCAGCACTAGCCTGACGCGCTGTCTCCATCATCCCCACTCGCAATGCCGACACAGGCCCCTTGCCGGCCCCCGGCACCCTCGGCACCTCTGCAATAAGCTCCTCTCCATGGTCCTCCCCGGGAGCAGCGTCCCCCAACTCTACGGCATCCTCCTCCGCCTCCCTCTCCGAGCTCGGAACAGAACTCCTGGTCATCAGTGACAGCATCCCGCACTGCCTCGCGACTGTGGCCGATATCAGACTCAGGGCTCGGTCGCATGCGAACACATCTACCTGTCGACGTGTGCCTGACGGCTGTGCCAGCCATCCGGCCCAACTCCCTCGCAGCCGCTCCCACCAATGCGCATAATCCACTGTCACCGCCCCTGCCACCTCTGTCCCTGGCTGCCTCCACTCTGTCGTCGGTGCCGGCCACTCGCGGGCTCTGTCATATTGTGTATACCCAAAAGCCGTCGCCACACTCCAAGGGCTGTCATAACCGCATAGGGGCTCTAGGTCATACCCGAATGCCAACAACAGACGGTCCGGGCAATACCTCGCCACATAATAGCAGCACTCGGCGGGCTTCCCGCCATCATCTGTCAACACCGGGAGCCAGCCGGGAAAATACGCGACCAATAGCGCCAGCTGTCCTGGTGCTAACTCGCCTCTCCTGCTCAGATCTGTCGTCACCTCCTGCACGTGCAGCCATGGCGGCGTACCATATGACGCATGCATCTCCATATAGGGCCGTCGCTCGCATTCCTCCCGTTTGTCTAGAATCTGTGCCAACGGACACCCCGGCCTCCTGATGCCTGCCCAAGCAAAAGCCCGAGACCCGCTGCACCACAACGCCACCTGCCGTGACCTGCCTGGACGGTACTACTCCCCTCACCCCCATCAATGTGTTTGTCTTATCCGGCTCCGGATCGTAGGACCTCCTACCGCCATCATCAAAGGTCAATGGCACTACCGCCTTGACACCCACTGATGGAATCGCCTCATCGACTGGCGGCGCCGGCACAGGTACAGTCATCATACCCCGCGGCGGTCGCGATGTACCCGCCGCGGCCCCTCGCGGCTTTGCCCACATCTTCTGCCGAACTTTTTTCGCTGCTGGCGTCGCTCCGGGCTGTGAGGTTGGGACTTGGGCCTGTCGGACACCCTGCGTGACCGACCCCCCGTGGCTGGCCGACCCCCCATGACTGGCTGACCCCCCTTGTGCGGCCGACCCACCATGACTGGCCGACCCCCCTCGCGGGGCCAACCCCCCTTGCGCGGCCGACCCCCCTTGCGCGGTCGACCCCCCTCCCCTCGCGCGGCCGACCCCCTCCCCTCGCAGGGCCACCGACCTCTCCTCTTGGCCGACCCCCTGGCCCCGACGACCCCTGGCCCCCTTCCGCCTCTTCTCTCACCATCCCTTTTTCTCTCTTTCTCTCTCTCTCTTTCTCTATGACTTTTGTGGGCACAAATGGCGGTGCCTCCGCCCCCTTCCCCCTCCTCTCCTTATATAGGGGTGGGCAATTTTCTTTTCTTTTTTTTCTTTTTCTTTTCTTTTTTTTTTCTTTTTATTTTTCTTTTCTTTCTTGCTTTCTCTTCTTTTTCTTTCACTTTTCCTTTACTTTACGCTCCCGTCCGTCGGCTCCTCGCCACAGTTTGTCGACCACGCACCGTCGCCGCCATGACCGCCGTGCGCGCCCACGCGCCACCCCTACGGCCTCCATCGTACGCACTCACATGACAACTCCGAGACTGGCCCCGTCGCCAGCGTGACGTTTCCTCGACCCATGTCGCCCGTCTTAACTCATCGCGCTCTCTGCAACGCGCGCTCAATGCCAATGGTCTCTTGATGCTCGTCGCCGACCGCGCTCAATTGCCACGACAACATCACCAAGTATTTTCCCCGCGACGCGCGTCGCCATGCCCATGCACCACGACCCTATTACAAGCCTCCGGGCATAACACCCGTTCACCACGCCGTGCGCCACCCCCCCATGGGCATGGAAGATCCCCGACCCACTCTCTGAGTGTGCGACATCGTAGGAGCTCCGCTCGTAGTGCTCCAGCACGAGGACCCCTCCCTGCGGGACGGGCTTCGTGCCGTCACCGGCTCAATCAAACTGCGGCATGGGCTGAGCGCCATCACGGGCTAGCGCCATCGTCGGCTCAATCAAACTGCGGGACGGGCTCCGTGGCGTCGCCGGCTCAATCAAACTGCGGCATGGGCTGAGCGCCATCACGGGCTAGCGCCATCGCCGGCTCAATCAAACTGCGGGACGGGCTCCGTGCCGTCGCCGGCTCAATCAAACTGCGGCATGGGCTGAGCGCCATCACCGGCTAGCGCCGTCGCTGGCTCAATCAAACTGCGGCATGGGCTGAGTGCCATCATGGGCTAGCGCCATCGCCGGCTCAATCAAACTGCGGGACGGGCTCCGTGCCGTCGCTGGCTCAATCAAACTGCGGCATGGGCTGAGCGCCATCACTGGCTAGCGCCATCGCCGGCTCAATCAAACTGCGGGACGGGCTTCGTGCCGTCGCCGGCTCAATCAAACTGCGGCATGGGCTGAGCGCCATCGCCGGCTCAATCAAACTACAGGACGGGCCGTATGCCGTCACCGGCTCAATCAAACCACGGCATGGGCTGAGCGCCATCACGGGCTAGCGCCATCGCCGGCTCAATCAAACTGCGGCATGGGCTGAGCGCCATCACGGGCTAGCGCCATCGCCGGCTCAATCAAACTACGGGACGGGCTGTATGCCGTCGCCGGCTCAATCAAACTGCGGCATGAGCTGAGCGCCATCACGGGCTAGCGCCATCGCCGGCTCAATCAAACTGCGGCATGGGCTGAGCGCCATCACGGGCTAGCGCCATCGCCGGCTCAATCACTCTGCGGCATGGGCTGAGCGCCTTCGCGGGCTTCGTGCCGTCGTCGGCTCAATCGAACTGCGGCATGGGCTGAGCGCCATCACGGGCTAGCGCCATCGCCGGCTCAATCAAACTGCTACACGGGCTTAGTGTCATCGCCGGCTCCATCACCAGGAACCCTGGCCCCCGCAGCGAGAGGGGCTGTAACCACATCGTTTATGCGTGCGACGCCCGCTCGGGTTGCCCCTCCGCGCACGCCCCACGCAGGGGGCTTATGTTCATACCCTATTCTGGTCGCACCCCAGGACCCGCTAAGGGACCCACTTTGCACGACACATCACCCAGTCAGCAGTCAACTTTTCAACGCTCGAGGGCCGGTCAAAGCAACGCATGCTCAAGTCACGTGAACCATTCGTGAAGCGACTTCGGCGTGCCTTCCACCTTGGGGGTCGGCCACCCCAAGGGGTCAGCCACCCTAATGGGTCGGCCACCCTTGGGGCTCGGCCACCCTGGGGGTCGGCCACCCCAATGGGTCAGCCACCCTGGGGGGTTGGCCACCTGCCTTGAAATTGACGCCGTCACCTTTGACCGTGCTCCGTTGTCACGACGACCGTCGCTCGCGACCGTCGCTCTCGAACCATGCTCCTTCGTTGCGATGACAGTCGCTCATAGTCTCGACGACCGCCACTTGTGACCGCTCTGTCGCCATGACAACCGTCGCTCACGGTCACGCGCCATCCACGCAACGACCCTTGTCGCTCGGAGATCACTCTGCGACCCTCGTCACCAGTACTCAACCGCGCACCATGCGCTACAATCATGTTTTATGCTCACGGGATAGGCTACTCCTCCAGAACACTATCTCCGCCGGGGTGCCTGCGTGACTGGCCTACGTGCTCTGGCACTGGGGGCTCGCGTCGGCACCCCTAAGGACTATGACCCCCGGGTCACTCCGAGATGGGAGCAGGTCTTCGGAAGGGCATCCTGCCTAGTCCACCTGGCAGCTGGGCGTCGGGTCTTCCCCACCGCTGCCAGGCCTGTGGGATTCAGTAAGGGCTTGGACTGGAGGCTGGGGCAACGGGCTACTCTGACCATGCTACTGCGGCATGATCAGTCTCCTCAGACAGGCAGAGGGATGTTGCAAGGGCAGGGCAACACGAACTTAGGCAGCAGTCCAACGGAGGGTCAGTGCTTTGGCCTCCCCTGGCGACGTGTCGTTCCCAGGGGGTGACACATGTCAACTTATGACATATGCACATTTTTGCCTATAAATAGTGGACTTTGGAGCTTCCTCAAGTATCTTTGGCTCATTTGGACTTTTCACTTTCTCTCTCTAAAAAGACATTCTCTCTGGAATTCTAGTGAGAGAAATATACTTGGACTCCTGTCTACGGACCCTTGACGCCGTACCCTCGTCACGACTGTAGAACGGCAGTCCTGTTCGTCTTCGCCCTGCCTGCGCAGTGCTGCCAGTCCTCACCACCTGTCTGGGGAGCCTTGCCTTCAGCCCTTACGCCGTCCTTGCTGTCTCTCACGTTGCCTACCTGGAAGCTGACTCAGACCGCATCCTTTGTGGCACCTCCACGTATCATCGAACCA